>JALPQD010000629.1:0-41955 GCA_023101885.1 Typhlomys cinereus | reverse complement strand
TGCAGTGTGCAACAGAAGTGGGATGGACGCTACTCTTTACCCTCGGGCAGGTCACTCTGTCCGAGCCCGGAGAGTGCCTCGTTGGCGCCCTGGTTTGCTGTGTTGCACGCCCAGCCTCCCCACCCCTCCATCACAGTTCCGGGGTACCTGGAGCCACCTGCCCAGGCGACTGGGGTCTTCGTAGACAGATACCACCGGCACACGATCAAGACCCAGGCGGCCTGATGCCAGGCGCTGGGAGGGTCAGGGCCCCTCAGCTGCTGGAGCTGGGCTGAGGCTCTGCTGGCACAGAACCAGAACCGACTTGCCATTGAACACTTGCTTGCGTACGGATGTGCCACCCCGAGGCCAGACAACACGCACGTTAGAACACGTAGGCACGCACGCTAACACCAGCACGCCCGCCAGCCAGAGTGAACCCGAAGGATGCCCTAGAGGAAGCAAAGCCTCCAAGAAGGGCATCCGAACTGGGTTTTGAGGGTTTCGAGGAGTGCATAAAAGCTAGAACCTGGGCCCCCTCGGCAGCTTTTCAAAGGCGGCCCCTTCTACCTCTGGCAGACTTGGCGTGGGAGAGTAGCTGTTGAAGTGACCCCAGTTTCTGTCTTCTGTCCCCCTCCAGAACGAGATGGCCTTCTGCTACACTCAGGGACCCCACAAGACAGTGTCCTTGATTCTCGACACCCCTCAGGCCACCCAGCTGGAAGACTTCCCCGTGAAATACTGGCTGGTGTGGAGCTCGGTTTGGCTAATCTGAATATAGACCGGTCTCTCAGGCCGGCATTCATCCAGAAGTGACGGGGACCCTGGAGAAGGGGCGGGGGCGTCTCAGGACGGGGAGGGGATGTGTGTCTACCTGACAATCCAGGTCAAGACTAACTCCGGTCCTACCACCAACCCTTCCTGATACCTTTTGTCCTGGTTGGTCTCCTTCCAGGGCGCTGACATCGGCTACCTCATCCAACCCACCGAGGACCATCGAGTGGCCAGCCTGGATTCCATTGGGAATCTGATGGTGTCCCCACCTGTCAAGGCCCAAGGGAAAAATTACCCCCTAGGCAGGATCCTCATTGGCAACAATTTTTATCCCAGGTGAGCCAAGGTAATCAGAAGGCAGATAGCCAGGTGTCTTACAGGAAAGGGCCTAGGTATCCCTCGCCCCCTCCACTTCTCTGCTCACCCCCCCCACCCCACCCATCGATTCTAACACTTCAGTAGACACCTGCTGTGTCTGAAACCAGAGTAAGGATACTTGAGTCTTCAGATTGTGTAAGAGACAAAGCAATGGGGCTCAGTTGGGAAAATGCTTGCTTAGCATTCAAAGTCCTGAGTTCAATGCCCAGCACTCCCTAAAACAAGGTGTGGTGGTAACATGCCTGTAATCCCAGCAATTGAAATTGGTGAATTGGAAAAGTTTGAAGTTATCCCTCACTATATAGAGTCTAAGACCAGCCTGCGGTCTGAGCTTTGCCAGTCCTCGCCCAAGAGCTGACAGGGGGAATCGCCCTGGATTGCTCTGCCTACTGATGGCTTTGCTCTGGGATTGAATTGCAAGCTGCTAACTGCCACCACTACCACATCCGCCTGGCATTGTTCCGTGGCTTCTGGAAATTGGAACCTGGATGCTTTTCTTGCTTTTGAGGCCAAGGCTTTATAACCCCTGAGTTGTCTCCCCAGCCCAGAAGAGGGGGCTTGTGATTAGTCTAATGGGAGCAGCCTGCCACTCAGCGGGCAGCAGACGCCCCTCTTTATCCAGGCCAGGCTGGCTGAAGGGCTTTTCTGTCTCCTGCTCCAGCGCCGACAGCCGGGTCATGAGCAGCAGCCTGAAGGACTTCCTGTGTGCCCAGAAGGTCCAGGAGCCCGCCGCGCTCTTCTCCGACTGGCTGATGAGCGGCCGCTTGGACGAGTTCATGTGCTTCGTCCCTGTAGATGATAAAAACACAAACAGAAAGGTCCGTGCTGGGGTCTGGGGAGGTCTGCCTGAGGTGGATCCATGCAGTGGGCTAGAGACCCCGGGAGCCTGCGGGAGCTAGCCCCCCCTCTCCTTCCAGGGCTTCCGGCTGCTGCTGGCCAGTCCCGAGGCCTGCTATGAGCTGCTCCGAGAGAAGCAGAGGGAGGGCTACGGGGAAGCCACCCTGTTTGGGGAGGTCAGGAAGGACCAGCTCATCTCCAATGGTAAGCCAGCCCCTCGTTTGATGCCCTTCAGACCACTTTCACAGGATGGTCTATCGATGGTCGATGATCACTGGTAGAGAAGAGATAGCGCGCGCCAATGAGACGGTCCTCGGCAGGTAAGGGTATTTGTGTGCGGACTCCATGAGCTGATGACCCCAGAGCCTTCATGGTAGACTGACTTCTAAGAGCCGTCTTCTGCCTTCCCCCCCCCCTTTCTCCTATCCACTCTGCCCCCATCCCCTTATTCTCTCTGCCACCCCCGCTCCCCTCTCTGCCTACCACCAACACCCCTCACTCTCGACACCCTCCAGCTCCCCTTTCCCAGAAAGCAGGTGAGGGCGCCAGGAGGTCTCTACACCTTGGTGTCCAAAGTGCAGCTGAGGACCAGTGGTCTAGGCGTCCCTGGGAGCTGGGCAAATGCAGGTCTCCCCCTCTTTAGACCTCCTGAGCAACCAGTCTGGGGTGGGCACAGGACTGAGAGGTCACAGGACACGTGCCATGTGCCCATGGGGCTCCATGTCACCTCCGAGTTGGCACCTGAATTGGGCATCCCCAAGAAACAAAGTTTACGAAGCCATTGATCCAAGGAGACGTTCTCAGTGTGCCCGTCAGGATGGCATGGGCAGAGTGGAGCACAGTGGTGCCCATGGCTTCTGAGCCAACTCCTTCAAGTCCCGGCTAGTGACGGGTGGCAGCAAGTCCTGCCTGGGCTTTCTGTGCCTTGTCCTTCCCAGCACGTAAGATCTGGACCTAAGGATGATCCTTGGAGACTGAACCCTTGGAGACTGACCAAGACCACTTGGTGTGGTCATTGCCCCCTGAGGATAACATCCAGTTTCCCAAGTTGGCAAGGACGGTAGACTGCTGTGTGACTTCCAGGCCTACCTGACCTGTCGTCGTCCCCACAGGAAGGGCCGTCAAAACCATCAACGAATTCCTGGCCGACAAGACCTTGAAGATGCAGAATGACTATGTGGAGGTGCGGGGCTGGGGCGTGGGACTGTGCACAAAGGGGTCGAGACTGCATGGGGAGATCCTGAGCCACTCCTCTGGGGACTGGGGTAGACTCCAGCGGCGCTAGCAGGCTGGGGGCTGCAGCTAGGCATGGCGTGGTTAGCCCCCTGCATACACCATCAGGGTGCACCTCACTACGCGCCTGGCTCTTTGCAAGTCAGACGCTGACAACAAGGGCAGGCTTGCAGCTGCGCACCTAGAGGTAGTCTGAGCGGCACAGGAGACGTCCGCCTGAGATCATGGGGTACCCACAAAGGATCCCACCCAGGAAGACCTGAGACCTCACCTAAGGGAAGGTGGGGCTGAACTCAAGCGCACTTCCCAAGTTCCAGGTCTGGCACTGGGGTACCCGAATTGCTAGAGCAGTGACAGAGCTCGGGTCTCCCTGGCCGAATCTCCTGGTCCTCAAGCTCTTGGTACTGCACTCAGGACCAGCCCCTGCCCAGGGTCCCCAGGGGGAAGTGGCCGCCCATAGCAGCCACAAGGTGGTACCCAGGGTTGCCAGGTCACAGATCTGAATTGTGGGTGAGATGCAGGCTCCCCAGAAGAGACCGGTCAGCCTCTAGAAGGGGATACGCCATGGCTTGCCCAAGGTCATGGTCACAGCCAGCCTGCCCTTAGCCAAGCAGTGTCCCGAGTCTGTAGAACCATAGCAGGTTGGGGGGCAAGGGGGGAGATTCTGGGCGTGCGACCAACATGGCATCTGAGTTTCAGGCCAAAGTGCCTTAGGCATGGTGGCTGGTGGTCTGAATTTTACTCAAGTCCCAGGTGACTGTGCCGAAGGGCTTCACAAGCACCCACGGTGATGACAATCAAATAGGCCCCTTCTGAGGAAGAACCAGAGGGTCTAAAATTGCTGCATTGGTCAACCTCCCCGACCCCCACTGTCACTCACTCCCAGACTTCTACTCTGAAGCAGCCTCTAGGACAAGGGAACCACGTGTGCTGGTGGCTGCTCAGCCCTGACGAGCGTGGACCCTGTTCCCCAGGGCCTAGAGTTTCCTTTGGAGGACCCGCTGCGTATCGGGAGGGTGGGAGTGAGGGCCTAGGCACGTGGAGGTCACTCACCTGCCATGCCCCCTTCGTTCCTCCCCCCAGAAATGCATCAACCTGAACCGAGACATCCTGAAGAGCGAGCTGGGGCTGGTAGATGAGGACATGGTGACAGTTCCCCAGCTCTTCTGCCTGGAGCAGCTGACCAACGTGCCCTCCGAGCAGCAGACCTCGAGACTCCTGGCGAGGCCCTACTTCCCGAACATGGTAAGGGGCGCTGGGTGCCGCTGGCTGGGTGCCGCTGGCTGAGCACTGCTGGTCCTCTGCTGGACTATGCGTCAGGACACAGAACGTAAGATGGCGCGGGAACCCTGGCTGGACCTCGCCTCTCAAAGCCACGTGGCCTGTGGTACCGCAGCCCGTGTGCCCTCCAGGTTTGAATGAAGGGAGCTCAGACTCCTTCAAGATGGGGCTGTTGGTGCTGCCCAGCCAACGGCTGGCACAGATTTGGCAAGTGCCCGAGGGTAGGGTCTTCGGACCTCCAGAGTCCAGGGTAGTCTCAGTAATGTGGACATGCTCAGGCACCAAAGGTAACGTGCCGGACTCGTCTAAACCACAGACAGCAGGTGCACGCAGAGGGAGTGTCGCTTACAGCCTGTACCCCAGGGGCTCCTGTCTGCTTTGCTCCTGCTCCAGCTGCGTCAAAATCGATCTGAGGCATCTACGTCAATTCATGGAACACATGCCAGCCCCCTCTCTGGGCCTTGGGCACACGGGCCCTGTTCCTACCTGTCATATGGGGATGATTTTTTTTTCTTTATTTTGTGCACGTGGAGGTCAGGGGACGACTTGTGGGAGTTGCCTTTCGCTCCACCATGCGCACTGCAGGTCGGCAGGCTTGTGGGCAAGTGCCTTTCTCTGCCCACTAAGTCGTCTCGTCTGCCCCATGTAGAATATCTGCCTGTGTCACATGAGTGTGGCCTGGGACTTGATGTGGTGGCCCTTGGGGGTGGTGTATGTGGTGAGCAAAGCTTAAGGAGTGGAGCTAAGAAACATGGGCAGAGATCAAGGATACGAACAAGGCTGAGCGTGGGGAGGAGAGTTTAGTAGGAGCTGGAACAGGACACACCTGAAGACCAGAATGACAAATACAGAGAGGAAGAAATGGGGATGTAAACAAGGCTGCTGTTGGGCATTCATAATTTACATTTTGCTACTGAGAAACACGGGATACCACTAGAAGACAAAGCAAAAAAAAAAAAACACGATCTCATTGAGATTGATTAGTGATGTCTGCACAGGCACGATCTCACTGAGAGTGATTAGTGATGTCTGCACAGGCACGATCTCACTGAGATTGATTAGTGATGTCTGCACAGGGACAGGTCTGAAAACCAGTGTCTCACGCTCACTTTCCTGGATCTGCCCCACCCTTGGTCGAGCTGGCTGGGTTTTTGCCTGCATTCAGCCCAGTGATTCCCTCTCCTGACAACTCAGTCAAATGTCTCCATCCACCATGTGGGCCACCAAGTTTGCCAGTGGGCACCTCTTCTGCAGAGCATCTTGCCAGTCCCTTCCAGAAGCCTCGGTTTCAGGACTCTGGCCCTAGCCTGCTCCTTGATCATGCTAATTGTCTTTTAACAGCTACAGATGATTGTGTTGGGCAAGAATCTGGGGATCCCCAAACCCTGTGGGCCCCAAATCAAGGGTGTCTGCTGCCTCGAAGAAAAGATCCGCCAGTTGCTGGAGCCCCTGGGATTCAAATGCACTTTCATCAACGACTTCGACTGCTTTCTCACCAACATCGGAGATGCTTGCGCCTGTGCCAATGTCCGTCGCGTGCCGTTCGCCTTCAAGTGGTGGAAGATGAAACTTTAGCCTTACCCCTGAGCCGCCAGCTCTGCCCCAGAGTGAGTGGCCTTTGTCACCATGTACCACATGCATGATTTCGTGGGCTGGTGGCGTTGGAGAAGTAAGGCTTACCTCTCTCTAGGGTCTCACCACAGTAGGGCGGTGGAAGAAAGGTTTACTACAGAGCCAATAAAATGTATGTTTTGAATGCATCTCGGGGGGGAAGATGCCTTGCTTGGGGCAGGGAGAAGAGGCAGCCCAGGGCTGAGCATGTGGCTCAAGCAGAGCCACTGTTTTCTGATCCTTTGCAAAGGGAGATAGACTTGCCTCTCAGAGAAGCAAGCAGACCACTGGATTTTGAGCTCCCCCGGGCTGCTGGAGCTGGGAGATGGGCCCGGCAGAGCAGTGTGTGCTGGAGGCCTCTGCAGGGAAGGCTCTTGGTCTCCTTGGGGCATGGCAGGTGGCCTGAGGGACACAGGGTGGCTGGACGGGCCTCCGCTGGCTCTTAGGAAGTCTGTGGCACCCGCGCCAGAACAGCGTCTTGCTGTGTTAAAGGCAAGTCCTGGCTAAAGTAGCTTCTGAGGGGGGAGAGCGCCTGCCAGAGCTCCTCCCCTGGTCTCAAGGGACCTCCGGGAGACCCT
This sequence comes from Typhlomys cinereus, assembly GCA_023101885.1. Taxonomy (NCBI): domain Eukaryota; kingdom Metazoa; phylum Chordata; class Mammalia; order Rodentia; family Platacanthomyidae; genus Typhlomys; species Typhlomys cinereus. The sequence continues at coordinate 35,284 of JALPQD010000629.1, read as the reverse complement.
TGAGTCCCAGGCAGACCGAGACAGGAACCATCTGGTCCCCTTCCCACACAAACCAGCTCTGATCTAGCTCCTGGGACTAGGGCTAGCAGGGACTGTCCAGCCCGACTCTGCTGGGGCATGGCTTGGCTACCGTCCCAGGCTGTCCCAAGCCGTCCCTGGCGACCCAGCAGTCAGCTCTTCAGGGGCTTGTGCCCCCCCACATGGTCCAGGGTGGGCCATGTGAGTCCCAGCTGGTAGGATGGGATGGACCCCCCAGGGCTCAGCATGAGGACCCAGTGGCTGGAGGGGCCTGGGAGGGTGCTGCGTTCCACCAGGCAGAGGCCGAAGGGGACCTTGTTCCCCCGGGGACCAGCTGAGATCCATCTTGCATGAGGTCACGTGGACAAAGGGAGGGTGGTAGAGGGCGGGGCAGGGAGCCACACACAGTTAGTCTGCAAGCTGGTGGCAGGGAAGAGGGGGTAGGGGAGATGCGGGGTGAATCTAAAGGCGTTCTGACATCCGTGCCCCGTGACCCCATCCTTTAGCACCGTTGACATGTGGTAACTGGGAGTTTAGAGTATATTGTGGAGAGTTTTGTGGCTGCGGCCTGTATTGTTTCGAGCCCGATACAGGACAGACCTGCCTTCAAGTGACTTTCAGAAGTGAAGGTCAAGGTTTCTATACCAGTCTACTTGCATTCCCAGACTGCCCAGAGAGGCCAAATGCAGGGTCATGGCCCTGTCTCTAGGGAAGCCTGGGGCCAGAAGGGTTACACTTGGCTGCCCTAGCAGGGCTGCCCACCTCAGTCAGACTGGGTGGGCGGCTCATTCCTGCTGCTGACGCTGGGCAGACCTTTCCACATCTCTTGGCCAGCCCTGGGTTGTCTCCAGAATCCTGGCAGGTTTGGCGGGCCCTGGCCTCCAGGACGCCTCTAAAGGGTTCCTCCACAGCCCGCCCATCAGGAGACACTTAGGGGAACTGGACAGCAACAGGCCTTCCAGATCTGACGGCTTCAGACTGGCCATGCTAGACACGGTCGGCGCCCTCTGTGGAGGCCGGTGGTCGTTTGGTCCCAAGCTAGGATGTTGTTCTTGGTAAAGAATCAATCTGCCTAGACTGAATTTAGTAAAACTTAAGGGTCCTGTGCCTCTCTGTCACTGGAGGAGGGCGAGAGCCTGCGTGGGCAAGTGGGGGGACTGAGAAGAATCGGCCACTTCATGAGACCCCGCAGCTCAATAGGGGAGCTTGCCCAGCACCTGCTCTACCCATGGGGCTGAGCCTGCAGTCCCCAAACTCGTCTCTGGCTTGGGGCGGCCCTGTCCCAGGTGAGTGAGGATGGGGGTGAAGGCAGATCTCGTGCCTCTATGCTCCCACAGAGGCTCCCCTTCTAGTTTTGTTTTGAGAGAGGGTCTCATATAACCCAGGCTATATAAAGAACGACCATGAGTTTTTAAAAGACTCTGAACTGTGCGTATGATGTGGTGGGGCGCGCGTACCACACAGCGCATGCGTGGAAGTCAGAAGACGGCTTGGTAGAGTTGGTTCTCTCCTTGCACTTCATCTGCATTCCTGGGATTGAGCTCGGGTCCTTGAGCTTGTGTCACAAGCACCTTCAAGTGCTGAGCGGCCCGCCCAGCCCCGCCCCCCCCATCTCCAGTTCTGATGCTGGGCTCGCAGGCGTGCGGCGCAGGGCTTTGGCACACTGGCAAGCACTCTCTCCATTCACTGAGCCACATCCTCAGGCGGTCTTCAAGTTTGTCGCAGCTCGTCGAGCCCCGAGGCTGGGTTACCACCTTTGCTTTTTAGAACATCTCGGGATTGTTTTGTCTCATTGGCTCTACCCGCCCCTGCTGATCCCGACCTCTGTCCCCGACATGACGACTCCTCCATCCTCAGCCTCCGGAGCCGGGTATGATGGACCGGATGCCAGTGCTCTACCTTTCCCGCCAAGGACACCAAGGACCTGGTAGTGACAGAGGGCACTGGCCAGGCAAAGGGGCAGTATGGTGCTCTGCAGTCGAAGCCACGGCTCTGCCTCTCCACGCCTACCCTTCCGTGGCACTCCCTCACCAGCCACCAGCCACCCCCAGAGGGCCCAGGCCTTGCCACGCTCGTTTGTGAAGGGCTGCAAGAGTCTCCTGTTCTCCTGCTGAAGAGACAAAGCCACACAGGCTTCCAACCAACCCAGTTACATGTCTGCCACTCATAGTCCCCTGGTAAGACTGGAAGGATCCAACCTCAGGACTATCGGTTTGCACTACAGAAAATGACTGCTAAGGTGGATGTTGGGGGGTTTCCAGGACTAGGAATCCAAGCAGTGGGGGTTGCCTGCCATTCAAGGTCAACAAGGTAGTCTGTCTTGCAGCATCAAAGGACTGGCCTCGTGGTGCCCCCTGGTGGACAGTTGGCTGAACCACACCTAAAGGTGGCACTATAGGAGCAGCTGACATGATCGTGCACCGACCCATCATGGGATGGGGCAATGTGTGGACTTACTTTCTTTCCCAGCATTAGCACCAAAAAGTTGAAAGCATAAATCAAAAATACATTCTACATGCTTTGTTTGCTCAGAATGCTCCCATTGGCCTAGGGCTAGGCAGGATGGCAGGACACAAGGCCCTTGCTATTTAAGTTCCGTGCACTGCTGGGCATGACGTCACATGCCTATAGTCCCAGCACATGGAAGGTAAAGAAAAGATCAGAAGCCAGTTTGAGACCTTTCCCTCCGCAAACGTGAAAAACCCAAGCTGAGTCCATGTGTGCACTCCCGGCACCCCAGTATCAGCCTCGCTTGGGGCCTCTGTGGCTGCTCACACCTTACCACCTCAAAGCCCAGCAAAAACCACACCTTGTCCATTTCTGACGTGGACAAATGAGGTAATAATGAAACCTCACCTCCCCCAGGAGTTGACGCCAGACCTCCAGAGCCTGGCAATTCCCCCCCTCACAGAAAATGCCTAGGGGCTTTACCCTTCTATGGGGCCCCTACATTGGGGGTACCCTACACAAGACTCCAAAGGAGACGCAAAGGCCAAGACAGAGTAAACAACGATGCCGTTTATTTAAAATGTTTACTCCAAGAAATATATATATAAAAAAAATAAGACAATTAACAGCACGAAGCAGGCACCTGCGGCCCGCCCACTCACATCCTTGTTCCCGCTGGCTGCCTCCTCCCCGGGGCCCACCCCAGCCCTTCTATCTAGGATATCAGCACTTTCTCCGGGCTGCAAAGGGGTTCCCCTTGGGGACGTTCACGTCACAATTCTATGCCAAAAGGAGTAGGGGTGTCAGGACACAGGGCCGTCTCCCCATGGAACCTCCCTTTCTGCCCAGTTTCCAGTGGGGGGGAGGGGGTTCTAACCCAGGGTGGCTGACTGCTGGTTAAAGGTTTGCCCCGGAAAGGTCTGAGCCCAGCTCAGTCCAAGGCTATTATATCCTCGACCTTCTTGGTGACCCACAACTCAAGGGAGGCCACAGGGAAACTGAGCACACACCACGGAAGGCCCGAGGACAGGCTTGGGCCCTGCGTGGGGAAGCATGGGAGGCACATCCAGACATGCATCAGTTCTGCAGACGCGCCCCACCCTAGGAGGCCCACCCTCGGTACGGACTACAGCTGAACCCGGGACAGGAGGTCGAGGCCATGTCTTGCGAGGCCAGGGCGCTGGACGGACGCCAGCCAACATACAGTGCAAGGGCAGAAGCCACCGTGAGGAGCGACGGGCAGGACCGGGAGAAAAGCAATTGACCACATCATTTTTGGCATTTTAACATCGAGACAATGACAAGCGGTCACAACGGCAAAGCAAAAACAAAAATTAAGAGACCAGAACTTTCCCATCCACCCACCTCACACGTAGGTCATGTCCCCGCCTCCCCCCCAAAAGCACCACTGCACTAAAACCTAGTTAAAGCACCCAAACCAGCCCAGACCCTCTGGAAACCAGGAGCCCGGCCCGAGCTGCCGCCTGACGTGGGCCAGTGGGGGGCTCCGGGAAAGGCACCTCGGAACGCAGCCACGCAACAATGGGCTCGGGCAGAGGACACTTGTGGGGAGGGGGGTGGCAGCCACGGCATCTGTGTGGGGCAGGGGCTCCATCAGGGAGCCCAACTATTTGGTACCAGAGCCAAGCAAATTGGACCAAAGAGCCCAGCGGCAGGGCGCTGTTCCTAGAGGGAGCCGGGCGCGGACGGCGGGCGCGGGCGGCTGTAAGGTGGGTGGGTCCTTCCTCGGAGGGCAGCACCCAGCAGCACTGACCAGTGCCCGGCTCCACCCCACGAAGCCCCCCCAGACACAAATGGTCCCCACTCCCTCACGTACAGTCCGCCGCATCACTGGACTTCTTTGACAGCTAAAGCAGATACAAATGGCTAATGCAGATCCCCGGGGCCCCGCAGGGGGAGGGGAGACAGCAGTTCTAGGAATGTTCAGCCCAAAGGCTGTGGGCCTTACAGGCAGCCAAGGCGAGGACGGGCCGGCCTCAGCCGGTCTGGAAGCAGGAGCAGGCCTTCACCAGAGGCTCCTAAAGCAGGCAAGCGAGGCTGACGGGGGGCGGCCACCAGCGGCGTCGCGGCCGGGACGCTGCTGCTCCCGGAAGGGCCATCTGTCTGGGTAAATGGCCGTCCCTCTCTCACGGGGCTCCCTCTCGGATCACAATGCTAATTACGACGGGAACTGAGGGGTCTGGGAAGTAGGCTCAGGAGGAGAAAAAGAAACGCAACTTAAAAACCTCAATTGCTCAAAGTTTCTCAATTGCTCAAGTTTCTGCCTCTCTTGTAGCAATGGCATCTGTGAGCAAATATTTTAATTAAACATCAGGGGAAACACTTTGGAAAGCACACAGCAAAAGCGTGGAGAAGGTAGTTGACGTCGAACTGTGTGGGAGACGCGCCTCGCTCCAGAAGACGCGACCCCGTCAACGCTGCTTCCTAAATCCTTCTGCCTTCTGGTCCCAGTGCGCGTGGAAGGACGGCTGCCCAGGCCCGTGGGTCCCTCAGAGGGTGCGCGGGTTATACTCGGGCAACCGTTTGATCTTCTCTTTCTCTGTCTCGCCCTCGTCCCGCGCAATCACCAAGGAGTGTGAGTAGCCCATGGCCACCTGCGGGACAGACCAGTGTCAGGGGTGCGTGGACACCCACCTGGACAGACGCTGAGGGGGCGCGAAGGGCTGTGACACCTTCCCTCCTGCCCAGAGACGGTGTGACATCAACACATCAAGTCCATGTGACGTGCACATGTACTGGCTCGGCCGGGGGACCTGGCTCCCACTAGCCTGGCGATATGCACCCGGGTTTTGGGTGGAGATTGATGGAGACTGACTTCAGCACGCCCGTGTCTGAATCTGGCACCCTCCACCCCACTCTCCTGCTGAGGGCTGTACCCCTCTGACCCTCCACACGGAGACAGAAAGACTGGTCAGATCACGACTCGGCGGGCTGAGAGACGACCCTGCCGCGCTCACCTGTTCCGAGAAGATACCATCCAGCGTCTTCACCTCCTGGGCTGCGGTAGAAGACTTGGGCTTGTGGTCCCCGTAGCCCTGGAGACAACAGAGACGTTCACGAACGGGAGACCAGCACGCCTTGGCGCAAGAGAAAAACCACACACCCGGCCCCCCACTCATCAGAGCCAGAGACCCACAACTCGGCAGAGCAAGGGCGCAAGGCACTGTGTCCCAACCCGGGCAAGAACAGCGCGTGATGAAAGAGATAAAGTCACACCCTGAAGCGTCAGGCCCAGGGAGGTCCCAGGAACACAGACCACCTGAGCCCTCCGCACTGGACGAGCCCGAGGAGAGCCCAGGCCAAGCTAAGCAGGAGGACAGCTGCCCCCGGCCGCCCGGCACCGCCCAGCCTGCCGAGGCCTGGTTCCCTGCAAGCCCACGGTGTGAGCTTCAAAGCTGTATTCAGGTCAAAGCCAGTTTCTCTTTTGAGACGTGGTCCTGTCTACAGCTCATTCTGGCTTGGAACTCGCTAGGTTGTCCACGCTGGCAGGAAACTGGTTCCCCTCCCGCCCAAGTGCTAAAAGTTCACTTCTGAGGTCTCCAAAGCCACCCGAGAACCTCAGAGATAAAAGAACACTCTCAGCCCCTTGGCCACCACAAAAGGGACCCTCACATCTGGGAGAACCAAGTGCAAGTAAGTTCACAAGGCCCGAGGAGCGGGCAACCCTTGCCACAAGGCCAGTCCCGACTCTCCAGGGGACAGGGAGAGAAGGCTGCCACTGGGTCCCGCAGGGCCTAAGAAAAACTGGGTACGATTAGCCCAGCGCAAGAAACCACCTCTGCTGGGCTCCCAGTAAAACAGGAACGCTATGCGGACCAGACTTGCGAAAACAAGAGACATGTTCTTGAACTACCTGTAGGGCGGGCAGATAACGTGCTCTACAGCAACCCCGCAGCCTGCCAGGGTGGCAGAAAGGCCGGCGGGCACAGGACTGGGTATACACTTAAGTCACAGGCTTGCAGACTCCGCAGACCCCAGCTCACTACAGCCCCTCCCAGAGGCAACGGGAAAAACCTTAAAGCCTCCCACCTACCTCTCGGTACTCTGGACCCGCAGGCCCACCTTCCCAGGTCCCCCCAGCCCCCCAGCAGTGACTCAGGCTCACCAGTTCCCCGAAGGTCGGTGAGGGGCCCCAGCTGATGGTGCTTTCGTCGGCTGCCACGATGATGCTGCTCTTCCTGCAACGGGAGAGGCCATCAGTGCCATCACCACGGCCGGCAGGCCAGCCCCGTGCGCTTCAGGGGCTTCTGCCAGAGCCCGTCCCTGCTCCACCAGGGCCCTGGGGCTCAGCAGAGCCTGCCGCAGGCCGGGATCAACAGCAAGGTCTCAAGCTCATCTCCCCCCGAGAGGGAGGCCATTCTGATGTTTTTCTCCCGCTCTCGTTTTTTGTGTGCTCAGTTGAGCGTGTGCACAAGAGGGCACTGTGTGCACCTGTGGAGGTGCAGGGTGACTGCGGGCACCGGCAGGATGCCTCTAACCTCCTTACTGTCTTGCTCTGGGGTTGCCCAGGCTCTGCCTTCCAGGGCGCCAGCGCTACAGCCCACCGCAGTATCCGCCTGGCATCTTCACACGGGGTCTGAAGGTCTGAACTCGGGTTCTCTAAGGCTTTAACCGTTAAACTAGCTCTCCAGCCAAGGGCAGGTCCCTTTGGCAGTACAGGCCACACGAGGACAAAGACACAGTCCATTCTCAAGGGACCTGAGAGGCTGGAGGGCAATGGCTCAGGGCCAGGCGACCCCAAGGCCAGCTGATGCACGCGACCACTCCTCACCTCGAGGAGCAGGGGACTCGGCATTCGTCCCTTCATCTGAGGATCCCCAGACCGAAGCTCCTCTCCTCGGCGCCCCAGCATCTAAGAGACTATTTTCCCACCAAGGATAACTCGCTAACTTCTCTTCCTCCCGAAACAAAAATGTTGCAGAGGACTTTAAGGTGAAAAGTGGGGAGGCCAGCGCAGTGCCCGCTGGACCCTCCCTCAGGCCTCAGCCGCAGCGGCCCGGGGGGGCCCGGCGGGTGCAGAGCCCTCCGAGGAAGCAGGACCCCCGGAAGGACTTTGTGCACCGTGAGGTGCTGCCACCTACCCACAGGCCAGGCTCCGGATCCGCCAGCCGCAGAGGTCCTGCACAGCTTTGGGGTACATGGTAGATTCCCGTGAGGTGTTGGTGGCTCCCCAGAAAAACAGGCCACCTGGAAGCAGAGACGCACGTGCTGCAAGGGAGCATCTCGGGGGGCTGGGGCGGGGGGGGGGGGGCGGGAGGAAGGGGGGCGTTTCGCTAGGAGGAAGTTGGGATTAGAGGTCAGGGTTCACAGTTTCGGGAGACAACGGCCCCACGGGAACAGGTCCGCAGGAACCTCAGGCAGCAGGGCTCACACTGACCCACTTCACTGACGGCGAAGGAGCAGGTGTAGCCAGCGTAGATCTGCGACGCGCCCCTCCCGGGGAAGTCGAACAGCTTCACCAGGCGGGGCACCATCTCGTCCTTCTGCTCCGCGTGGCCCAGTCGGCCATAGCCCCCGAAGCCCCACGAGAAGACGCGCTTCTGGGAGTCCAAGACCAGCTGCAGAGACAGGAGATGTGAGGCGGGGACCATCGGGTCTCCACGGGAGCCGCAGAGAGGTCACTCTCGTGTCCTGGGATGTGGGGCGGCAGCCGACAGCACAGGGCAGGGCGTGAAGACAGTCCCTTCGCCCTGGAGGAGCAACCCCAGAGAACAAGAGGCTGGCACAGGGTCGGCGTGGCGGCTGGCACAGGGTCGGCGTGGCGGCACGGCGACTCCCTTCTCAGGTCTCACGGGCTCCCTCCCTCCCAAGCAAAGCGGCCTCGCCAGCCGGCAGGGTGACCTTCACTTTGTATCACTGGCCAAGCAGGAAGAACCAGGAGGAAGGCCCGGCCCCCCTGGACCCGCCCACTCAGCTCCACGCATGGGCGGCACCTGGCCCCCGGCGGGGCGCACACACATTCCAGCTGTGCACATCTAAAGCACAGAAAGGGGAGATGGCGCAGGGCTTAGAGACTTTGCCTCACAAGCAGAAGGACCCGAGTTCAGATTCCAGAGCTGAACGTGGAAACGACAACAACCTGCATTTCCAACCTTGGAAACTCCAGAGCAAAGCAGTACAGAGAGCAAACAAGGATGATTCTGAGGTCACCCTTGGGCCTCCACAGGCACATGCGCACTCAAGTGCATACCTACACTCTCAAAAGAATATATAGATATATTACATAATTAATAAAAACCTCAGTGGGGGAGGGTACATCTGTGGGCAAAGCTCGCCTAAAAAAACCCCAGGCTCCGCCCCAATACTGCAAATACACAAACACCTGATGACCTCGCCAGCCAGCCTCTACCTTTACCTTCCCCTGGCTACGCTCAGAGCCCGAGAACCCACTCTGTGAACGCGCAGGCATTCAGACACCTTCCACGTGGTCCTGGCTAGCACCCAAAGAACAGACCACCGTCCTGACTACGTTCAGGAGCTTTCAAAGACCTTCAAGACACGACTTACAGCTGCTGTGTTAGGATGAGGCTACGCTGCGGTCACGCCATCCACATCCCATTAAGGGCGTGACCTCCTGTTAAGGCCTGCGGGCGACGGGGGAGCGAGCTTACTGTGATTGGGCGGATGGCCTCGGTCAGACTCGACTCGGCAGGGAAGGGAAAGACGAGCAACTCTGCCCACTCAGCTGGACGGCACAGCCCGAGGACCGCAGCGCTCGCCTGGGGCCACTTCAGGGACCTTCTTTCCCGGCAGCCAGGGGAAGCTCACCGTGTGGTTAGCACCACAGGCCACGTCTCGCACCACCACGTTGGGGACAGGCAGGATCTGCCCGTCCTTGGTCTTCTCGATGAAGATGGCCACTCGCCGGGGCACCAGCTCACAGTCATACTCTATCCGCTGCGCACGAGCAATGAACTTCCCATCCGAGTTGTGTCCTGCGGTCGGCCAGCAGCAGCAGCAGCAGCAGCAGCAGCAGCACAAGGTGCAGTTTGGGCATGGAAACAAAGGAACAACAGAATGAAGAAACCCTTAGGTGTATTCCGCACCTGCGCTGGGAGCAACGGAAAGCTGCTCTGGTGAGCAGCAGAGCAAGCGATGAGGATCCAAGAGTCGCTGGTGCCGCCTGGGGAGCGTCAAGGAGCTCCTACGGCTGAGAAATCAGCAGTCACCTAATGCGGCTTCATTGGCATGCAAAGTCATGGGTTCAATCCTAGCGCATCAAAGGTGCGAGGACTTGGCTCAGGGCATCAGCTCTTGTGCTGGGGGTGCATCCGGCACCTGGGAGGCCATCTTCAACTACAGGGACATTTGAGGCCACCCTGGGCTACAAGAGACCCTGCCAGCAAAACACTAAGGTCACGCTCACTGACCGGGAGCGTGGGGTCCCATGGGACTGGGACACATCTCACTGCCCTGCAGATTGCTGGGGCAGGAGACTCAACCCAAGTCAGCAGTCGCTGCGCCCACGTGGCAGGGAGCTGCCTATCAGGTTGGGGGAGGGGCATCAGTCATTGCAATGCCCCTGCTGGTCCCTGAATGCGATGTCCTTAGAGCCCCTCAAATGTCCACAGGATGGAGTGACTGCCTTCTGCAAGTTCAGATCTGATACAAGTCTGAGGGTCACCACCAAAATGCTCCCATGTTTCCAGGGCTCTGGTGTCATTTCTCATGTACACAAAAATGCCGCTTTAGGGGTTGGGGATTTAGCTCAGTGGTAGAGCGCCTGCCTAGCAAGCGTGAGACCCTGGGTTTGGTCCCCAGCACCGAAAAAAAAAAAGGCCACTTTAAATCACTTGCAGTCTGCTAACAAAGATTCTGAGTGGTCACTATCTGGGTTTCAGAGTCCAAGTATGGGCTGAGGTTCCCCAACGGCAGAGGCATTTTTTAGACCTCTGGCTTTTCTCCCCCTAACCCTCAGGAGTCCAGTGGTCTTCCTGACCTGGAAGTGAACTGCAGTAGAGAGCAGGATGGAGCAAGAGCTAGTGGATTCTTCCGAGGCCACAGGGATCCGCCTGGCCCGAGGCCTGAGTGCAGACACGGGCATTTGTCTTGTGAAGGCCCCGGGGTCTCAAGTTCCCAGACCAATGCTGGTGCTCGGGGTCACACCTGGAACCGTGTTTTGCGTGGGCTGGTGACTCAGAGGTTCCAGACGAACTCAAGCCAGCCCTGCCCAGGATGCACCCACAGGAGACCTCGGCCAGCTGCGCAATCTGAGCAGAGAGACCCCCCCCCCGGCCTGGTGCCCCGTGGTGAGGAGCACCCGGCAGCGGGCACGGCAGGCGCCACTTTCCTGAAGGAAGTCAGCTGCTCAGCCCCTTCAAGGGAAGCCAAAGGTGGCAGAGGAGCCGCACGCGTAGCAGGAAGCACAGAAACGCATTTCCGGGGCTGGGCCAGGGGGCCGGGCGCAGCAGGAGGGCTGTGACCATGGAAACCATGCCTCCAACAGTCCCCACAACTACCCGGCGAGCAGCGCGGATGTGCGTAAGGGGCCGTTTCTCCTCACCCACTTCTGACTTGAGGTATATTTAGCTTCACCGAGTCACCGGTCCCTCAAGTCCAAGGCCGCAGGGTGCTGCTGCGCCTATTTATACTCTTCTGTCTGCGCACTGCTCATGACGCGGGGACCAGCCTGCGTGCAGGCGGCAGGGATGCCAGCAGGGGGCGCCCGCGCCCCGCCTCCTGCTCAGGATGGGAGGGCGGCACCGCGCCAGGAAGAAACGCACACCTTGCGTCACCCGGGAAAAGAAAATGGAGACCCAGGCAAAATTCAGAGGGCTGCGGAGCTTTGTCCCTCTCAGAACGGCAGGAGGCAGGCAGGCCTCCCGGCCCGCCCCGGAGCGGACCGGAGTGAGCCGTCCCAGTTGCCAGCACAACCCCGCACTTTCCCATTTCCAACAAAGGCGATTTGCATGCCTGAAACTGAATGGAAATGCTCTGGGGTTTTGTTTTTTTAAGCTCTTTGAAATTCTTAAAGAAATGAATTAATTTCCAAATGGAAAACAAGATTCTTTTGTCAGATTCCCATCCTGACGTTTGCTCGGGCCCGAGCGCTGTAATTCTCTGTAACCCCATGGGTAATGACAAGCTGTTCCCCTTACCGTGAGACCCACTTAGCAGACCAAGGCTATTATCTCTGATCAATTACCCACATTTCTAACACGTGTGCACGGCCCCACACTGACTTCTGCCTCTAAATTTACAGTTAGATTACAGAGCTTTTAAAAATACACTTCCTACCCAGCTGGCCGTATTCAGGGCACCCAAAGGAGTAGAGGTTCCCTTTGCAGTCCATTATCATGCTGAATTCAGCGCCGCAGGCCATCTTGGTGATCGGCTGGCCATTATACATTATCTGAAAAGAAAGACAGCAGACTTTCAGGCGTGATAAGCTCCACCTCACCCCATCCTGGGGCGCCCCCAACCCTGAGTAAGACAATGGCTGCTAGAGACTCAGAGGCCCCCTATAGTTCTAAAGGCCAATGGGCTTGAAGCCTAGGCTGCAGGGTCACACACCTAGAGAGCAATCCTCCACCCCCCTCCCCCCGCCTGCTAGCACAGGAAAGATCAAGAATAGCAACTCATGGGGGGGGGGAGCTCTGTTATCCTGGAAGCTCCTAGCAGCACATCTCATTCAACCTCGGAACAAGCAGCAAAGGCTGTGGTTGGTGTAACCGGGTTTGGACCTCAGGTTCACAGCCTGGGAAAGGTTAGCTGGGTCCCAGCTATAGGAGCGAGAGATTGTCAACCTAGTGAAGGGGATGATGGGAGAAGTGACCAGGCACCAGTCCTTGCCCACTGTACAACTGCCCACTGCTGCTCCACAACACACGCCGGCAAACAGGAGCGCCTCGAAATTCTTCAAGCACTACAAGCTCAAGAAACCCAAGCCCCCATCACCTGAGGCCACGCACCAGGGAGAAAACCCCCAGGAGGAGCAGTAAGGCCACACAAGGTCCAAAGTATCTGCAGGTAGGAGACCATCTCACAGCGCTCCTCCCTTTCTTCAGAACAGAAGCTGGGAAGAAGACCTCTCTGGCCTCTCGCACGTTCTCAGGACGCTGAGATACTCGCCAACCTCAGCGAGAGCAGCCTGTCTCCCGAGCACAGCCTGGGGGCCCCTCGTACCTGGGCGGGGCTGGGGACGGCGTCTGTCTGGTTGCCCAGGCCCAGCTGCCCCATCTTGTTCTCTCCAAAGGCAAACACGGAGCCCGTTTCTGGAAGAAGCAGCAGGACAAAAAAGGGGGTGTTGGTGAATGTTTTCAACCAGGTTTGACATCAAAACAACCCCAACAGCTCATCTGCCAGACAGAGTGCAAACCGAGAACAGGCTCGCACACGGGGGCTGGTCTCTCCTCCCTGGGGTGACCGTGGGAGGGGGGAGAGGGCTCACACTGCCTTCAAAAAGCCACTCACGCTACCATGACCTGTGGGCGCCTTTCCTACGCTGACCAAGAGCCGCCCAGCAATTCTACCAATTCTCCAGAGCCACTGGAATCCACCTGCCAGTTAGAAGGAAGAGCCACCTCCTCACCAGTCAACGCCAGGGTGTGGTTGCGGCCGCACGCTGCCAGGACGATGGCTTCATGGCTGAGGGCTTCGATGAGTCTGGGGGCTTCCACCCTCTTGGTGTCCCCGTGGCCCAGCTGTCCCTTCTCATTCCGACCTGTGGGTAGACCACAGCTGGCTAAGGGGTAGCTGAGGGACACAGGGCAGCTCCCTGGAGGGAGGGTCTCACAGCCACAGCTGAAAGCCAGAGGGAAGGCTCAGCCGCCCCCACCCCCAACAGTGCAAATCCAGGAGACAGTAGAATCCAGGGGCGCCCTGGGCCATGTCCTCCAGGAATGGCCAGGCCAGCCACAGCGCTGTCTCCTTGCACTCCAGGGCCACGCAGAAATGTGTGGGGTGGCCGGGAGGCACGACGCAGCAAGCTCCAGGGGCCACTCCGGGCCCCCTTGGCTCCTCCTTAGGAGTGATTTCACACAGCTCAGGAGCTACCATGGCGCGTGTGACTTCTGCTCGACATTGCGCCTGCACCCCAGCTCCACACCACCCACAGTAAGACCCCAACTCATGAACCCTCATGATAAGGGACAGACCTGCTTTGAACATGCGCAGCCACCAAGGAAGGCCACCACCTCATCTACGCTGCCCTGTGGTGTGTGAGTGCGGGTCTAGGGGAGTGCAGGTGAGGCGGGCAGAGACACCCCGCAGCAGGCAGGCAGGACACCAGCCTCCTTCTGGGGGATCCCTCGGCAAGGACATTGATCACAGCAGAGCCAGCTTCGGGGTCAGCGCTGACCAGAGGCACCAGTTAAAGGCGCGCTGACCGCAGCTCGGGGCTCAGCAGCTCCCTCGCCGTCTACATGGCGCCCATGGGGTCTGACGGTGGGTTCACAGCACCCCTACCCCACACACAGGTCCCCAGTCCAGCTGTTGCCTAAGGGGTCTTCCTGTTGCTGGGAATCCTCAGCTAACTCACAGGGACCTTGCAGAGATGCAGAGAAACACGACGTGAGTGGGATTCAGCAAAGTCAGAAAGGAGACCGGGACGGCCGCATGGAAAGCCAGGCCGTGACCAGACCTGAGCAGGAAGCCGGGAGAGGTGGAGGAGGGGCGGGCACTGACAGAGAGAAAAAAACCGGGGCAGATGTCGCGTGTCAAGTGCCTGGGAAGGATAAATTTGGGCCACACACACTTGTTAGCTTTTTTTTTTTTTCCAACAGAATGACAAAATTAGCAGAGTACAGAGAAGACGGCAGATGTTAATATATTTGGACTTTGATACAGTCGCTCATGAAATTAAGAAAAAAAAAAAAAAAAGGCTAAACCAGACCAAAATAAAAAAACGTCATCTGGACTAGGAGGCAGCTGAGGGCCAGAAACAAAGGACGGGGACCCAGTGTGCCAGCAGCTCGGGCAGGTGCGCGCCGGGCAGGTCACATCACGGCACACCTGGAAGAGGAGGGGAATGTGGGAAAGTAAAGCGAAGCGAGGACAGGAGCCACCTGACCCAGGTGAGCAGAGGCAGAGAAGGACCCCGCGGCACACGTGGCAAAGACCTCGAGATCACAGAGCCCCCCACACACGTGCCAGGACACGTGCCCACTGGTCCGGGCGTCTCAGCACAGAGAGATCGCGCTTGTCTGCAAGTTCAGAAAAGACGCTCCGAGGACTTGAGCACGGGGTCTACACACGAGGAAACTCCTTGGCTGCAGACACAACGCACCCACACCTAGGACTCACCCCAGCTCCACAGCTTCCCTTCCGTGGTGATGAGGAGACTATGGGCAGCACACGACCCCGAGACCACCGTTCGCACCCGGACTCCTGACAGGCACCCATACCTGTGGGGCCCCCACAAATTCTGACCGAGATTGCGGTAAGCCGCTGCAAAGAGAATACAAAGAAACAGATCAGAGCCCTGCTGGACAGGGAAAGAGGACGCCACGTGTCATCAGTCACCGGGCTGGGAAGGGGTGAGGAGCTGGGGGGAGCTGGGGGGAGTTGAGGGGAGGGCACTTCCTGCGGCGCCATGTTGACCCAGCAGTCTCTAACCATCACCTCATTTCCAGAGCTGGCCTGGCGTGGCTATCCCCACCCCACAAACCTCAGGTCTATACAGGGCTGCTAGGATGGAGAAGGACTGGCTCCCCGTCCTGCCAGGAGCACCCCTCTGCCCCCAGTGCCATCCTTCTATTACCCACCATGGTCTCCCCTTTGCTGGGTCTGGCCTAAGGTGAACATTCAGTTCTAAGGGGACCAGGAAGAAAAGGAATGGCCACTCCCCGCTTCCCTGAGGACAGGGCTGTGCCTTTTATTATTTCTCAACCGGGGTTCTGGGGAGACCAAGAGGACCTGGTAGTCTCCGTGGTCACACGGCAGACACAATATGAGCATCCTTGTGAAGCGTCTGTCTTCTCTGCCCCTCCCCCATCAAGGGCACCCCATGCGTTCCCTTTCTGTCCTTACAGAACAAGCTCCCTGCAGGGCACTGAGCACGCAGCACCCAAGGACTTTCATGGGACCCTACTGCAGTGCCCCTCCACAGATGCCTTCGCTGCACACAAATCAAATCAATGCCCGTCTCACAGGCTATTGAAATGAGCAACTCGAGGCAGCCACTGGATGGAGACTGCTAAGAGAAACAGCCCCCAGGACCAGAGGGTGCTGGCTCCCAGGAAGCTGGGTGCTAGGTGCCAACACCCTGCCAATGTCTTTCCCTGCAGAGGGCACAATCTCTCCCACCTGAGAGAAAGGGAGAGCCCCGTCTCTCCCACCCAAGGACCTCCCTGTTCAGAGGGGTCCACGTCGTAGTCACTGCCAGGAGGGGATCCTGACTCCACAGTCAGGAGAGATGTGAATCCCTGGGGTCTGCAGACCCACCAGGGTCTAGTCTTCACCACAGACAGGACGCCCACCATGCTGCTGTGGGGACCTGATTCCCAGGTCCAATAGGGTGAAGTGCCCCTCCACCTTCAGTTTGGTGGGAAACAAACCTTCCCTGGGGGCCCCTGACAAAGCTATGGAGAGCCTAAAGAGAACTGAAAATCTTCACTTAAAAATGAAAATACATGATATGCTGACACTGGAAGGAGAAAAGTGGGCCAGGAAGTGAAGGTGCAGACATGGACGGAGGGCTGAGATGAGCAAACCTAGCGAGAGCTCTGCAAACGCATTGGTCTGCTGGGGCCCAGAAGGCTATAGAGACCACAGGCGGGGTGTCCCCGAGACTTCTAGGAGGTGATGGATATGTGGAGAGCAGCTGTGTCGTGCAGAACTTTAAGTGCCTTGTGGTGCGTGTGGTCCTTAGCTGAGCCAGTCTCTCTGTCCAACTCTGAAGTATGACTGGCACGGCACAGCCTGGGAGGTGTTTGCTGGGACCCAGGCTGCCAAGCTGGGCATTTTCTGCCAGGAGAGAGGCTGTCAGCTCTGCCTCTAACGTGCAGGCTCACCTGGCCATCCTCCTGGGACAAGATAACTGCCAAGGCTCCAGGGTTTAGGTGCTAGGGTGTGCCAGTGAGCAAATATTAATTTGCAGGCAAAGCAAGCTGGGAAGCACTTAGGGCAGCTTTGCAAATGAAATCAAGAAGCCATAAAATGTGGCACGGGGCCAGCTCTCTGCTCTAGAACGCCCCTCCCCCCTCCGAGAAAGGTGGCGTCTTCTACAAGCAACGGGACACAAAGTCACTTCATCCCACGTTCTCCCCAGCGTGCCGAAGGTCAAAGTTTACTCCTGTCACGTGATAGTTAATCCTGTGTCTCAACCTGACACACCTGGCATTAACTAAGATCAGCTGGGACCACCTGAAGAGATCTGGATAATACAAAGATCAGCCCCAGATCCTATCGGAGCCCCTCTAGACTTCCATTTGAACCTCCCAGTAGTGGACCAGATAAAAGGAGCCACAGAACAGAAGACTGGGAAGAAGGGAAACGCTCCAGGAATCCAGCCTCAGCCTCTTGTGACGTGGCCAGCCAGCCATGCCGCTTCTGCCCTGAAGTCAGTTTCCCCCTCTGGAACCGTAAGTTAAGTACGTCTCCCTTTTCCCCTTAAGTTGTTTAACTTTGGGTGCTCTCTCGAAGCAATAGAGACCGTTACATGTTGCTAGCCCAGTTTCTGCAACAAGGTGGCTCCTAGCTTCAAGTGTGACATCTCACTTCACACACTAGGGTCTCATGTCCCCCAAGACGCTGGGGGTGGAAGAGAAGGGTGTGCCTTTCTGAGGACGAAGTTCATGTTTTCCCGTGGAATCTTACCAAAATTGCTTTGTTTAAAGGTAGAGCTGCAAAATACGACTTGCACAAGATCAGGAACCCAGCTCCATGTTACCATGGCCGTGCGGCCTCAGGCAATTCACTCAGCCTCGCTGAACTCGGGAACATCAATACCTACCTGCAGGGGTGGCGCCAGCACTGTGCTGGCGACCTGGTTACACACAAGCAGTCGCTCAACTTTCAGAAAGGTTTCTCATACCTTGCTGCTTAGGCACTTCCTTCCGACCAATCAAGTCCCAGTTGGTGGCCCCAAAAATCAAAAGCTGCCCTTTGCACTTAGACCCTTCAAGTTTCTATGGAGACAGAGAAGGAAAAGTGTTAGCTCGTGAAGGCTGGGTCTTGTTTTCCAAGGATGCCCATGGAACAACATCAGGGAAGAAAAAGTTTATGGAGACAGGGTCTCTCTGTAGTCCACTCTAGCCTCGAACCCACGATCATCCTCCTGCCTCAGTCTCGGAGGTGCTGGGCTTACAGACAGCACCACGCCCCTCCCACACCCCCAGCCAGGGCCCCTCGATTCTCACCCTCAAGCAATCTGAACTCAGAACATTATCAGGGCCATCGAGCCTCCGATTAGCCATGCAAACCTGGCCTTTCAAAAGGCCGCTGTCCAATTCTGGCCCGTTCCCGTAATATTCTCAGTTCTAGCTTCTTAAATGTCAAAATACATGAGTTAATTTTTTTTTTTCTTTTCACAATACTCTTTTTTTGGAAGTAAGTTCTAACTTCATAGCCCAGGCTGGCCTCAATTTGAACAAACCACTTCCCAAGTGCTGGGATTGGTGATACCTGGTTTCAACATACCCACCGCAAGGTACTTTGTTAAGTGAGCAGAAGTATATAACACAGTTCAGCAGTAGAACTCATCCCAGCCCCAGATTCCAGCCCCAGCACCACCATAAGCCACGAGCTAAGAACTGACATTATTCCTGAGGTTCGATCCTGCAGGGCCCCACCGTGCCTCCTGCCTGCCAGCAATACCCCATCCCTGACTCTTGAGGGCAGAGATGCAAGTTGCCCTTAGGTGGTTCCAAGGTGTAGAACGAACTAGATTCAGCAGCAGCACGGGCTCCAATCGCTCCCAGCCTGAGGTAGCACATTCTGCTCCTGAGACTACACGTGTTCCCAAGCTCACGTTGCAAACCTGTGTCCTGTTCGTGTGTCTGAGGCAGGAGGATGCTGCCTAGGCCAGCAGCATGGAGGAAGGGCCTTCGCAGGGCTGCGGAGCGCCTAGGCCTGCTGAATTATTCAGCCCTTCCTCGGGGCGTGGGCACAGCGCTCCCCAGGGCCAGACTCAGGTTACATGGGAGCCTACTTTTACAAGCCTTGCCCCTATCACTGGGCTCTTTGCAAACCCAGGGCACTGGCCTGTGCTCTGCTCATCTTCAGGTCGGCCCGGAAGGGGACAACATGGACCGAAGAGGGGACAGGGGGGCATAGAAGGGGGCAGACAGAAGAGGGACCCAGCGCCAAGATGGCTCCAGGCCAGGCAGAATCTAAGCCAGCCCAGTAGCCTGAAGTCCAAGGGCTCCCATCCTGAGCTCTCCCCACAGGTGAGTGTTGTGGCCACCCTTGGCCCTTGTGCAGGATGGGGGGTACTGGGAGTTGAAGGTCCGACTATGTGAAGATGCCTAGCACCTGCTGCCATCCCGTCACTTGGGCGCCTTTCAAGACAGCTAACTACTATGAGAGACCAGATATGCTTCCCAAGGAGAAAGAAGGGCATGAGCTGTCAGCCTGACTCAGTTTCCACAGAGAGACCTCGCCGTTCTCACACCACGGAAGTGACTGCTATCTAAGCTTCTGTCTGCTGGAGAGCCAAGATTCAGTTCTCCTCTGACAAAGGACGGTCAACTTGCTATTCGTAAAAGCCGTGCAATCAAAAGTCCTTGTCTTGACCCACAGACCTGTGTCATGAAAATACACAGACCCCAGAAGCCTGCTGGCCCTATCCAAGAGATTCCAGTGAGTAGATGGATGTCCCAACGAATGGAGAGGCTAGGGGTGTGGCCCCATAACAGAGCACATGGCTAGCAAGTGCAAGACCCCCTAGTTCAACAGAAAGGAAGGAGTAGGGAAAGAGAGGAAGTAGGAAAAAGCACATGCCAATTCTCCAGCCCCGGAACTCTAGCCAGCTTCCACAGATGGGCGGGGAGATGACCGTGGACGAACCTGGCGACTACGGTCAGAAACACAGCCCCCCAACAACCTGTCACGAATGTGACCTAGAACCAGATGAACAGTCGAAGAGAGAAATGTGCTGCACTTCTTCAATTCAAAATTTCACTTTCTGGCCCATGGCAATTTCTAAGTGACTGCCGGATTTTTAAGAGGCAAATGTGTCCAAGGCTGAGAGTCAGCCTTTCCACAGTTAGACTGCTGCACTTGGTGGCTTGGGGGGGGGGAGAGAAAGGCTTCCAGGTCAGTCCCTATCAGGCTACAGACACACCCACTTCTGGCCCATCCTTCAGCTCCTCTTTCAGGGTCTGTAAAACCATAGCAACTCCAGACCCCAGAGAGTTCAGACCTGTGCCACTAAGCAGTTTCCAAGGACTTGGCCAAGGTTTTACTCGCAAGGATTTGGGGGTTCTGTTGTAGCAATTAACTTGGGCTAAATCGCCCAGACACTTAGGAGCTTCAGGTCCTTGCAAAGAAAGAACAAAAGACTTATTCACAGGCATGCTAAAAAGGCCCCTCTTTCATGCAAAACAACTCTGCCCTCAACAGTGAGAGCATGTGGTTGTATTTTTCTAGCCAGACACTGCAGGCCACACACTTGGGCATCCCTGGTGAGACTCCCTTCAAGCAGCCCTGTGGGGCTTTGCAAACAGTAACAGGCTTCTGAAATAAAAAAGAAGTACTCCAGGTCTGTGTAAGACGGAAGAAACATCGGTGACCCTGGGGCCCTAGGCAGACTGTTGGCCTAGGTCCATGGGAAGGAACCAAGCTGCCAGTCTCACCTGCACCAACTCAACCATCCCATTGGAGACCACAAACACAGGCTGGGTATTTTCTAGCGATGTGATCTGAACTCCCATGGCGCCTGGAATTCTATCCTGGGACATTGTACTGAGAGCCCAAGGACCTGCAACACAACAGTCCCTTTAGCTTTTTAAGGTGAAGGACACATGGCATTTTAAGTTCCTGTTTCTGCACGTTATGCTCTTCATAACGTGCATGCTTAAGCAACTAAGTTAGATGTTCCCATCAACGCACATGTAGCCGATTATACTCAGAGATGGACTCTCCAGTAAAACCACAAAAGGTGCTAATTCCGAGACGAGCCAGCTTCTTCGGGAAAGGGCTGGGTGGAGGCAGAAGTGGGTCTCTAAGCCCCTCCCACACTCAGCCATTCTCAGAGGGCATCCCAGCTTGAACTAAAACCCTTTTCCCAGACCACAGAGCTCCACCAGCCCCACAACGGCAACGCAGCTGCCAACTCAGAAGCAGCCGTTTCTGATCCCAATTACCAACTCACAACGGAAACTGAAGAGGCAAGTCCCACCAGGTCTTGCTAATTCTCAGGCAGGAGGATTTGGGGGAGGGGGGAGCTACACGTCTAGAGTTTACTGAAGCATATTAGACCTGCCAAAAGACAGCACTTCTTGGTTGGGTTGGTGTAAACTCTGGTCCATTCTTGGAAAACTGTCCCACATCCCTTACTTGCAGCAAAGTTCTGATGGAGATGGAGCTGACTTAGGCTACTTTCTCCGGCCCTATGGGGTTTGGGGAGCTCCCAAGTTGGACCGGGCACGACCTTCACTCGCGACTGAAGCCCACTCACACCAAGAGAGCTGCGCTTCCAACTCCGCTGGGAGCCCCAGCCGGCCCCCACGCGGTGGAGGCAGACAAAAGCCCGGCACCTCTCGGCGGGGGTTCGCTCCACACCGGGGAGGGCCTCGGAGCATGCGCCCTTGCACACCCGCCGCCGGCCCCCGCCTTCCCCTCGCGCGCGGGGACCGCGCAGGGCGCACGGGGCATGCGCGGAGACCGGCAGGCCCCGCCCCCCGGGGAGCCGGAGCCGCGGCGGCGGGAACCTCAAAGCCCCGGCGCGAGCCGGCGCTCCCCACAGGCCCGCCGGACGCCCTCCCCGGCGCTCCGGGGGGCCCGCGAGCGGGTGCACCCGGGGCTCGGCAGTGCCGGCACGCACGCACGCGCGGGGATCCGCACTCCGCCGCCACTGTCCCCGGCCCCGGCGAAGTTCCCCAAGTCCCCGCTCCGGGCGGGGGAGGGGCGAGGGAGCGGCGCCGGGGGCGGGGCGTGACCCCCGCCAGGAGACACTGACGGCGCCCCTCCCCCGCGGGCCCGGGGTGCGCGCCCCAACCGCCACCCGCCCCGCGCCGCCCCCGGGGGGTCGCAGGCCGCGCAGCCAGCGCCCGGGCCTTTGTGCGCGGAGGCGGCGATGATTCAGCCTCGGCCTGCGACCGCCCGCGTCCCCTCCCGGGCCCACTCACGACGCGCTCCTTGGTGTGCTCGGGCTCGGTATGATCACGGCCGCCACCGCCCGCCTTGCCCGCCGCCGCCGGCCGCGCCGCGCGCTTGCCACCACAGGGGGCCCCGTCGAGCTCCAGGCAGTCCTCGTCGCCGCTGCTGCCCCCGCCGCTGCTGCTGCTGCAGCGCTCGGGCCGCTCGCGCTTACTGCCCGCCGGCCGCCGCGCTTCCTGGGCCCGGCGCGGGCCGTGCGTTGCCGGAGCTCGGCTACTCCCAGGCCGCCGCCGCCGCCTTCTCCTGGGCATGGTCTCGGCTGGAGGAGACACGGGGAAGCGCGCACAATGGACGGGTTATAAACGCGCGGGGGGAGGGGAGGCGCGCGCCACCGGCCTCCACTTCATCCCCTGCCCGCCCCAAAGCGCCGGCGCGGGTGGGCGGAGGGGGCGAGCCCCAGAGGAAATCGCGCCCCTCCCGGCGCCTCCGGGGAATCCCGCGCGGGAGCCAAGGGAGTGCGGCGACCCCGGACCGTCCCCAACTTAGCTCTGCGCACAAAGCATCGCAGCTGCAAAGCCCGGCCCCCAGAAAAGTGCGGGCGAAGGGGAAGGATGCCCGGATCTAAATTCCGGAGGGCTTCGGGACACTTTCGAGATGCCTTGGGCACCGGGTAGTGAGAGAGCGAGCTTCCTCCTCATCGAGTCGCCCCCACCTGCTGCTTTTTGTGCCCTCGCCCCTCTGCCCGGCCACGCAATGGAATGCAGGCATCCGAAACCCCGGCTCTGCCCGGCTCCGGCCGTCCGGGCCTCTGGCTCCGATCAGCCGACCCCCTTGATGGGTGCCCCACGAAAGAGACCCGAAGAAAGACGACCCCGACCCCAAGCACCTGCTGTACAGACAGGGAAAATGGAACTTTAATGGGGTTTCCTCCCCGGCCGCCGTCGCGGCCCCGCGCCCCGCGCGCTCGCCTGTCTGCTTGGGTTTTTTTTTTTTTTTTATTGATTTTGAACAATGGGATCTCTGTCTGTCTCCGATTAAACCACGTGGATCCGCCTTCCTTCCCCTTCTAATTCATTCAGTCCCCAGCCCCCCCCTTCCCCACGTTTTTTTTTAACCTTTTCTCAAAAAAAAAAAAAAAAAAAGGGAGGAGCAAAGAGAAAGGGGAAAAAAAAAAACTTTCCCAGACCCTACTAACTGGTCCCTGTCCATTTCCACCCCCTACCTGGTTGGAGTGATGAGTAACCGGAGAGAAAGAGAAGAGGAGCACTAAAGACGGGTCGGAGGGCTTCTCTCTCCTTCCGGCCCAGACGAGGGCTCCAGCCCACTCGCCAGATACACTTAAAATGTAAATACGAGCTTCCAGAACAAATGCTACAACACAAAACAGAAACACATGTGCGGCCGGGCGGCAAGCGAGCGCGCGGCGGGGCGGGCAGCGCGGGCTGGGGCGCGCGCGCCCCTGCCGGCCGGCGGACCCGCGCCCCGAGCCGCCCGCCCACCCGAGCCTGCGCCCCGGGCGCCACGCCGCAGTCCCGCTCGGCCCGCCGCCGCGCGCTCCGCAGCCCCGCGAGCGCGCCCGGGGCCCTCCGCGCAGCGCGTCACAGACGTCTTAGGGGGAGAAGGGTGTGAGATGGTTTTTCCTCGGCGCGTCTAGACAGTCACCTGAGGACACTTGGGGGAAAATAGTTACTTTGCTCACGCAGCCGTCCACGAGGGACGCGCCCTAATTGACTGATCGGAACGAGAGATGAATCCAGTTTGAATAGCTCTCTCCAACACAGACACTAGATTTTTTATTTGCCTATGGTTACATCCCCAGTATAGCGAGCCGGATGCTGTTACATGGTCAAGTTACATAAAGGTTTGTTTGATTAACTCGAGGATCATGGATGTACTTGATGCTTTGGGTGGAAATATTTCATTTCGTGATCTATTTGCAGAGCCTCCAGTACATACAAACCCATGGTGCTGAGATGCCCGACATTCAGACCTAGGGAACGAGAATTTTGCTCTGGCAGGTCTGCCGACTGAGGAGAAAGATGAATTATTGGCAAGTGTGATAAGTGTTTGGAAGGAGCATTTTCAGGGAGGGAATTTACCCGCCTTGCAGGATAAATGAGCTAAGCCACTGAAAGAATAAGACTGGGGTCAGAGTAGGTCCCCAAATAGGAGAAATCTCAGGGGGGTCCAGGGATCCCAGAAGGAAATATTCTGAGGGGCTGAGAGTAAAACCACAAAACTGAGGTAGGCAGCCCCCCCCTTTCCTTCCCCCCCCCCCCCCCCCCGCGCCTGCTCACACAGATACTTTTTGCAAACCACTGGAATTCCTTGTGGGAGGGGGGGAAGTTTGCTCTCTTGCCATTGGACCACCCCAGGGCGAATCTCTACACAACACTCTTGCTGTCACCCCTGGTTTCCTGGTTATCGTTAATCCCAGTCCGGCCTTGAACTTGCTCTCCAGTTGAGAATGGCTTAAACTCCTGACCCCTCTCCTGCTGTCTCCCAGACCCTAGGATTCCAGGCAAGAAAGTGCAGTCTTTAGGCAACTTCCTGCACATGGGTAGAGAGTTCTGGTCTTTGCAGTTCATGTTTTCATGAATTATTGTATATCCAAGGAGTACTTTGGTGGAGAGGGACAGGCAGTAAATGTCCAAAGGCAGACAGAGAACTAGTTAGAGGCCCAGTGATTTAACCAAAGCCACAAAATCTAGGTGTGCAGGGAGTCAAGAGCACATATGTAAAACAACTCCAGAAATGAGCAATCAACTGGTACATTCAGAGCCCGGCAGAAAGGTCAAGACCAGACAGAAGTGCCCTTTGAAAGCCTTCTTTCTAATAGGCCTGGCATGGGGGCAGGGGGGGGTGATCAAGGAACTCAAACCTTGGTGTGCTGTCACAGATCAGAGGTAGAACCAGCCAGAAAAGAATTTCTGTGAGATGCCCTCAAGACGCAGGTTCACGTTGATGCTTGTTGTGGGGGGCGAGAGGGGGAGGAGGCTGCTTGGGTGTCGATCCTCCCAACCCCCTGGGTGGCCAATTAGGAACTCGGACAGTGCCTCCCAGAGGAATTCTGCCCCCATTGTCTCTGCGGTGCCCCCCCCCCCGCCCCCACCGCATTAGACTGCTTTCTGCTGGCCTGAAGACTCGGGCGTCAGGCTGACGCAAGGAGACGCTAATATTCTATTGCATCACCTGGCTCAGGGTGTGGCTCCCCAAACTGGTTTTTCTTGAGATGGTGCAGGGGAAGATGGCACATTTGGGGGATAACACCCAACACCCCTGAGTGCCTGGGTTCCACACCACTGCAGGGACAGTGGGAGGGGTACACGGGGGGGGGGCGAGTGACTCTCCTGGCTGAAATGGGAGCAAAGCCCCGTCTGTCCCTCACGCTTATGTAACCTGCTGCCGGAGCAAACTGCACCTACCAGGCAAGCTGGAAGTGCTTCACACACACACACACACACACACACACACACACACACACACACACCAAGTGTGCTTGGAAATTTCACCTCATTTTAACTTAGCAAGGGGTCCAGGGGACAGGAAACAAGGCCAGGAAAAGAGGTAGAAAGCAGTGAGGGCTGAGGTTTCGAGTCCTTCCAGACAGAGTGCTCAGTACTTCACACACACACACACACACACACACACACACACACACACACACCAGCATCCGTTCTGGCTGCTGATCGCTTCTGCTCTTCAGTAAAGTTACACTGTCTGCAAGCAGGGTCTGCGATTCCAATGGCTTCCTTCTAGAAAGCTCCACCCTGAGTCTGAAGATTCTCTGGTCTACCACATATAAAGGAAGCCTGAGCTTGGAGCTCCTGAAGACAAGAAAGATGATTCTTTTGTTTCTTCACAGGGTCCCGAGTTGGCCTCGATCCCTGGACTCAAGGATGACCTTTACCCTCTGATCCTCCTGCCTCCACCTCTTGAATGCTGGGACAACAGGTGTGCTTACTGCCTCTCCCCACCTGTGTGTGTGTGTGTGTGTGTGTGTGTGTGTGTGTGTTTGTGTGTGTGTAGCCTCAGGAGAGTGGTTCTGGTGGTCCAGGTAAGTGTGGCTGGGTTGGGAGAAACACAACACCCCCCCAGGCTGTCCAACCAGAGAATTTACTGAGCACTTGAACGTCGCTAGGGTGTGTTGGGTGTGCTATAGTGTAGAGCACTTGGTGGATTTGCGTGACCGGAGACCGCGGCTCAGCCTACCAAGTGTTGCCATCCCAGGTCTGTGCCCTCCCACGCACAACTCACACGGGATTCCACAGACTTAGCACAACAAAATGAAAAGCAAAATATGTTATTAACAATTTCATCAATCTTGTTAATTTTATTAAGCTGGACATACATGTCATAGTTAGGCACAGGCATCAATTTAACAGTTGAGGGTTTGAGCTCTGGGCACATTTGTAGAGAATTAATGGTTGAGTTAGGCCCGGAGCAAACCTGCGGGAGATTGTCTAGCTGATGGGGAAGGCCCAGCCCATGGTGGGTGGGACTAGGTCCTGAATAGATGAATAAAAATACTGAGAGTTGGCTGAGGAAGTTGGCACTCCTTGTGTACACTTGGCCGGACATGCTGGTCTATCAAGTAAGGATCATCCCTCTTTCAGCCATTAGGTAGAGATGGTGTGGCCCGTTCCCTTGGCTCTGGTGTTGGCGAGAGGTCTCCTGTCAAGCTGGACTGAGAACTGTAACCAGGAATCATAAGAGATAATAAACCCCTGGTTCCCTAAGCCATTTGATGGTCATTTATCAGCAACTATGCAGGCGAACCGCAACACACATCAATATGTAGTAGTTCTAGCTACTTGGGGAATGAGATAGGAGGGTCACTTGAGCCGAGAAGTTTGAATCCAGCTTGGGTCACAGTGGACACTCCATGTCAAAAGTAAGTAGTGGGCTGGAAAGATGGCTGGGGGGGGGTTAGAACTCTGCCTCATAAGCAAGAGGTCCTGAGTTCAGATCCCAGGTCCCACGTAAAAATGCCAGGCAGATATGACAGCGGCCTGCACTTCCAGCCCTACTGGGCAGAGCCAAAAGGAGGTAGAAAGCAAATCCAGAAAGATTCCCAAAATACCTTGGTCCTCCACTGGGACACACAACTCTCTCTCTTCTCGCTCTCTCTCTCTCCCTCTCTCTCTCACACACACACACACACGCACACACAATAAATTAGGTTTTTGTTTTTGACTGGCATGTGAAAGGCTCTGGGCTCAATTTCTGGCATCCCTAATATAAAAGATAAGTCCAGTATGGTGGTTCATGCCAGTAAGCCAGTAGTCAGAAAACTGAGGCAAGAAGTGTGTTGCAAGTTAAAGGCCAGCCTGGGCTACATAACCAGATCCTACCACAAAAAAGCAAAAGGGAGCCCAGTGAGACGGGCCAAGGGTAAAGCGCTTGCCGCTCAGCTGGCCAAGTAGAGTTGTTGAATTTCTGAAAACCAGAGCAGGAGAGACGACTCTGCTAGCTGCCCTTTGATTGTCGGGCTGGAATGGGCATCAGGCACATACAGACACAGGGAAATACACATAAAACACACACACACACAAAAAAAAAGAAAGTAAACAAGATAAGCAATATAAAATCCATGCAAAATTGAAAATAATCTTTGGGTTGGAGAGATGACTCAGGGGTTAAGGCTCTGCCTCAAAAGATGAAAGACCTGAGTTCAGATCCCAGATCCCATGTAAACATGGAAATGTGAGGAGGGGCACCTTGGTGCCACAGATCCTGAACTCCCACAAGAATAGACAAACCAGAGGGAAGCCTGGGGTCTATAGAAGTGTACAGAGAGGAGGGTGATGAGGGGAAGGGAAAGAAATGTGAGGGAGGGGGGATGGAGGGAAACAGGGATAAGTACTCAATATGCTTGTAAAACTAAAAAATAAATACATTTTTTAAAAAGAAAATACACTTTAAAAAATAAAGTTATTCATGAATCACACATACACACAAAAAAATTCCCAGAACCTGGGAATTCCCAGAGCTAAACAAAAAGAAGGAAGGAGCAATCCAGGATGATTCCCATCCATTGTCACATATGGTGCCCTCTGATACACTCACAAACACATACAACACACACATATACATACACACACAGTAAATAAATTAATTTAAAAATTTTTTAAAATATCTATGGGTTCTACATTGAGATAATATTTTGTATCTCTTGGGTTAAGGTATGAGAGTTATTTACTTTCATCTGTTTCATTTTTTACATGTATTATTAATTAGTGTGTGTGAGTGTGTGGTAAGCAAACAAATTGCAGGAGTCAGTTTTCTCCTTCCACAACGTGGGTTGCAGGACTTGAACTCAGGTTGTCAGACTTGCAATGCAGGCACTTTTACCTGGTGAGCCATCTGTGTGTGTGTGTGTGTGTGTGTGTGTGTGTGTGTGTGTGTGTGTGTGTGTGTACATACAACAGTGTACTTGTGTGTGCCTGTGGAGGCTCAAGGATGACATTGAGAATCATTCTGGATTGCTCTACGCCCATATTGTTTTGTTCCAGGATTTCCCAGGTATTTCCAGGGCAAAATTACAGGCCACCTCCAATCTGGCCCTCATTTGCACATGGGATTTGGAGATCTAAACTTAGATCGTTTTGCTTATGAAGCAAAGACTTTTTCCCCCGAGCTGCCTCCCCAGGCCCCTACTGACTTATGTGCAGGTCCTGAACTTCCAGCCTCCACGGCAAAGGCTAGGATTATAGTGTAAATCCACCCTTCCCGGTTTTCTGTAGTGTGGATGGACTGAACCCAGGGCATCTGCATGGCAGGTCAATGCTCTACCAAATGGGCAACTTCGCCCATCCCCAGCCTTATGTTTTTTGAGACAGGGGGCTGGTATAGCCCAGGCTGGCCTCAACTGGCTATGTAGCCAAGGATGACCCTAAACTCTGATCATCCTAGCTCCACCTGAGACCACAGGTGTGGCCCAGCAGACTGAACTAGCTTTAGTTTAATATTTGCAGTGATGGAGATTCTATTGAGGAGCCAGAATCCGCCACACAAGAGATCTGATTCAGACTTGACGGCAACACACCTGTCATCTCCACTTCTACTCTCTAGGGGCTCTAAGCTCCTGCAACCTCCCCAGCACTTCCCAATAGTGCTCCACAGCCCCCCCATCCCGACTCCCACCATGGTTCTTGGTATTTTTTTCTTTAATAGGAAGAGGCCAGAAGAAATTTGAAATGAAAACGGTCTCATCTGGGGGAGTCAAATCTAATTCTCAAAGCAGGAAAAACAGGATCGACATCAATTTCATCAGTGTCTGCGGGGTAGCACGTGACTCACCAGTCGCTGCCCGTTCTGCACCCGGATTTGCATTCAGCTTGCATCCCCGGCTTATGATAGAACCACAATTTGTAGAATTGGTCTCTAATCAATAGCTCACCAGTCATTTTCTCAGACTAATCCCTCACCCAAGCTCACAAATAAAATCATACTCCACAGAGAGTCTAATTTTGTCTAGCAGCAGGCAGTATGGAGGATGGGTTTGAGTGGGTTTTTTTTTTTTTTTTTTTTTTTTGGTTGGTTGGTTGGTTTTTAGCTATTAGGTATGACACTAAGTGGTCTCAACATCACTATGTGGCCAAGGCAGGCCTTGAAGTCCTGCTCCTCCTGCCCCCACTATCCCCAAGTACTAGGACCACAGGCCTAGCCCAAAACTCCTAGGTGCAGGTTCAGTTTTGAGACTAGTGGAATAGAGTGTGCTGGGCATGGGGGCACAGGCAGGCAGGGATTCAGGAGTTTAAGGCCTGGCTAGGCTGCCTAGTCCCTGGTCAGCCTGGAATACGTAGAGGAACAAGAGAGAGAGAGAAAGAGAGAGAGGAGAGAGAGAGACAGAGTCAGAGACAGAGAAAGAGAGAGACAGAGACCGAGAGAGACAGAAAGAGAGTTTGTGTGATTTTATAGACATCCACTCCTAAGATGAGCCACTGGACTTCCTGGTTGGGTGGCGATCCAGGAGGATTTGAATAGACAAGAAAAACCAGATTAGGGTCCGTGAAATAGCTCCGGGGGATAAGGCCGGGCTGCACAAACCGGGTGTCCTGAAGCCCACATGGTGGGGGCTGGGGAGGTGGCTCAGTGGGTAAATTACCTGCCGCGCAAGCAGGGGACTTGAGTTGGGATCTCCAGCACCCATGTAAAAAAAGCCCCACACAGTAACATGTGCCTGTAATCATAAACAAACCAGCAAATAAGGTGAGAGTGATTCATTCTCGGCTACATAATAAGTTCTCGGTTAGCCTGGACTATAACAGACCCCGTTTAAAGTAGAAAAGACAGACTGGAGAGACGGCTCAGGGGTTAAGACTCTGCCTTCCAAATCAAAGGTCCTGAGTTCGGATCCCACATCCCACATGGCGATGGCCTGTAATTCTAGCTCTGGCAAGCAGAGCCTGGGAAATTCAGAGCAAAGCAATAAGAAGGTAGAATAATCCAGGGTGATTCCCTATGTTACTCATAGGCGTCTATCAACATACACATTCAAGGGCCCTCTTGTACACACACCACACACACACACACACACACACACACACACAAGTTAAAACTTAAAAAATAGTAGAGAAGGAGGAGAAGAAATCAATTGCATGGGGTCTTCATTCTCACATTTGCCCTGTGGCCAGAGACAGGCGCAGGAAGCAAAAGACCTTGGTTTATAGAATGAGAAAACATCGCGCTTGCCCACGTGTCGGACATGACCGAGCTTGTTTGTGCCGGAGGCTTCACAGTACCCTGCAGGCCGGGCGGCAAAGGAAGAGGGGACTCAGACGGAAGCTCACTTGGTCTTCACAACATTCACTCCCTTGGGGTGCTGTCGCAGCTCGTGTGTGTGTGTGTGTGTGTGTGTGTGTGTGACCCGGATGGGAGGACTGCTCCCTCAAAGTACAGCCAAGTGCAGGGTTTGAGGGGGCAAAGCAGAAGGCTGGAAGTTCAAGGTCATCCTCCCTGGTTATATTGCCAGTTCTCAGCAAGCCTGGACTATGTGAGGTCCGGATGAGAGGGAAGGAAGGAGGGAGGGAGGAGGAAGGGAGGGAGGGAGGGAAAGGAAAGAGGGGAAGGAAGGAGGAGGGGGAGGGAAGAAGGAAGGAAGAAGGAAGGAAGAAGGAAGGAGGAAGGAAGGAAGGAAGGAAGGAAGAAGGAGAGAGAAAGGGAAAAGAAGGAAGGAAAGGAAAAGTGGCCACGTGCAGCCAAGAATCACGGTTCTGGCATAAAGCGCATGGTTCAGAGGGAGGAGTGTGGAGTGTGCCCCAATAACCCCCAAGCTTTCTTGGTGACTTGTTTGTTTTGGTAATTCTGTGGGTGGAAGCAAGGGCCTTGCACACTTGAGCCAGGTCCTCTATCACCTTCTTTTCTACTTTAAACAGGGTCTTTTGTAGTCCAGGCTAACCAAGAACTTACTATGTAGCTGAGAATGACCTTGAACTTCTTTTGTATACGTGTGGGGGTGTACAAATCCATGTTTGTACGTGTGCATGCCTGCAGGTGAAGACTGTGGGCCTTGGCCCACCTTGAACATTTTTTTTTTTGCGACTGGGTCTCAATAAATTGCCCGGACTACCCTTGAATTCTGCCTGTTCAATAAGTGGGCTTTGAACTGGTATTCCACCTATCTCAGCCTCCCCAGTAGTTGGAGTTTAACAGCCTTTATTTGTTTCTTTCTATTTTCTTTTTTTTTTTTTTTTTTTTTTTTTACAGGGGAGAGCGCGAACGCAGTCCCCCACTACCACAAAATGCAGTCGAGTTTCCCACATTTGGGGAAATCGCAGGGGTCAGCACATCCGGAGTGCAATGGATAAGCCTCGCCCTGGGAAAACCACCTTCGTGATCATGGTATCCCCTGCCAGGTAAGTATTCTTTCTATTTCTGAGATAGGATCTTGATGTCTAGTCTTTAGAAAAAAAAAACTTTGTTTATTTACTGTGTGTGTGAGTGTGTGTGTCAGAGGGTAGATGTGAGCCCTGTCCCTGGAAGCAGTCTGTGGCCTCTTTGGCACACGCATATGAAACAGGGATGGGTATTTATTAATTCTAGGTATTACCGTGTGTATCAGGGGTGAGTGTTATGAGGCAGGTGGAGGTCAAAGGACAGTTTTGTAGAATTGGTTCCCTCATTTCTGCGGCCATTAGAGTGTTCTGGAGAGGGTTGCTGTCTAGTGACAGTCTAGCCCCTTCTCTGAGGAAAGAACTGAGAGCTAGGGAGGGCTCCCCTGCCCCCTCCCCCAACTCTCCCATCCTCCCACCCCCACTTCCAAGACCATGTGTCCACTCCCTGGAGCCTGTGGCCCACTCCCCACCACCATGCCGAGAGCCACTCTGACAGCAAAACACTCATTATTATTTTTTAATCTGCTGAGTTCTTTAAATAACTGTTATTATGCATGCAGTTTTCAAAAGAATGTATTTACAACCAAACCTCATTAAACAATCTGAGGCTTGGGCTGGTTGCCTTCCCTGCCTGGGAGAGGGGGAGGAGGAGGATGGCTGGAAGCACAAGGGTCCCATCCAGCCCCTCCCACCCATCACCTGCGCCCACAGCTCTGCATCCAGCACTTCTGGCCTGTTGGGAAAGGGGGTTCCAGGTTACTCGGCAGGACGAGGTGAGCACAGATGGACCCTCCGGCAGGATGTCAGAAGGCTAAGGGTGGGTTTGAGCAAGACCCAGGGAGCTAGACAAGGAGAGCTCTGAATCCAACGCCTTGGGACCACAACCCCGTCCTGCTACTGAGTGATCTTGGTCTCTGTCCAAAGGTCCCCTGGGGGGAGGCACAACATTAGGGACAAATGATCTATCCCAGGAGGTCCAGCTTGGGCCAAGGGAGGGGGAGCTATGGGGAGGAGCTATCAGCCTGCGAGGAAGAGAAGGAAGAAGGAGGAGGAGGAAGAAGAGGAGGAGGAAGAGGAGGAGGAAGGGCGTGCCTGAGAAATGGGAACTTAAGAATTGCTTCACCCGGGCTATTAGCAGGGTAGAGGCGGTCTGGAGAGAACCACACTGGGATTTATGGGTCCATGTGTCTCGGAACAAGGAATTGGACCACGGCCCGTGGAGAGTGATGGAAAGCGACAGTTTGCTAAGGGTGGCCCAGGGGCACCTGACGGGGCAGCGACAGCCGTGTGTGAAGTGTGGTCTGTGGCACGCTCTGTCCCGTGTGTGAAGTGTGTCTATGTGCACGCTCAGTCCTGCGCGTCTTGGTGAGCAGGGGGTTCTAGTCCCATAAAGGTTATGTAAATGATATGCATTCTAGCGTGTGTGTTAAAAAAGAGCATCTCAAAGCAACACCATCGTATACCCCATGCTTTAAATATATACATTATATATATATTTTGATAGAGATTGGGCACATGGGTAATGACACATGTGGGGACATCAGAGGACAATTTTCATTTTTTTTTTTTGTATGCCTGTGGGGAGTGGGGGGGGCACTGTGTGTCCCTGTGGAGGACCAAGAGTGACTTTGGGATCATCCTGGATTGCTTCTTTCTCCTTTTGCATTACTCTGGAATGTCCTAGGTTCTGCCTTCCATAGCTAGAAGTGCAGGCCACTGCTATTTCTGCCTGGCATTCCTCCCTCCTCCCCCTCCCCCGCCCCCGTGGGATCTGGGATCCGAACTGAGGTCCTCTTGCTTTCAAGGCCTTCTTCTTAACCCCGGAGCCTCTCTAGCACCCAGCCCGAACTTTCGTTTTTAAATTTTATTTGTTTATTTGAAGGAGAAAGAAATAGAATGTACACACACACACACACCACACACACACGCACACGCGCACCATGTAGGCTTCTAGGGATTGAACACAGATCACTAGGTGTGTGAGCAGCTGCCTTAATGGGCCCCATGGACTTCTGGGAGCAGGCACCTCACCTTGACTTAGCCCTGGTCCCTAGGGGACAACTCTCAGAAGCTGGTTCTCATCGCATTTTCAGGCTTCTACCAAATACTTTACCCACTGAGCCGACTCGATGCCCGTTTACTCCTTTCTCCTTCTCTCTCTTCCTCTCTCTCTGGAAGTTGTTTTGACAGCGGTACTTTTACACAGCTACGGGAGAAGGAATTAATGCGTGCATGAATGACTGCCACCACTTTCAGCACAACGTGCCCCAGAGGAGACCCTCCACACCAGATCAGGCCTAGGGGTGGTCTCTCACCGAAGAGGTTGTTGGGAGAGGCATGATCCCACCTGAGATCTCTCCCCCCAGCTGTATCTAATCCCACCCTAACTGCACTCGGTCTCCAGAGGTGCTAGAATATATAGAAGGCAGCAAGGTAGTTGAAAGGGGTTTTTCATCTGTGCAGATTGGGGTGTCATCATGCTGGGGATGGGACATTTTTGTTGTGTAGCTGTTTGGGGTCTCCCACGCTCCTGTAAGGAAGCCCAGGCAGCTCACGGGCTCACCTAGCTGGACTGGGATGGAAATGTTGTCGGGTCTGTTACCCGTGTGGGGTAAGTAGACATGGGCTAGTGTCTCCTCAGGAAAGGTTTCCCGACAGAGTAGTTGGATCTGGATTGCTGTCTTCCATGTTGACATGTTGCCAGTTGGACAGACAGAAGCTGGGACAGACAGGGGAGCTAAGTTCCCAGAAGCAAGTGGCAGAGACTCAACCTAGCCTGGGGAGGGGGTGGTGGTCCCAGAGGCTATGCCCTTCCTTGGCTGGGCGCACAGGGCTCCCCTGAGACCCCTAAGGATCTGAGTTTCAGGGTGCGATCCTTTCTCTGGACTGTCCTGCCATGGGCATGATGGGTCCTGGTGATGCCCAGTCAGATTCTCCTGTGTCCAGTGCCGTATGGGGCCCAGGGCTGGTGGCCAGGGGGTTGGGAGCTGATGGAGGGATTGAAGGGGGAGGACGAGCCCCTCAGTTCCCACCTGTTCTGCCCAGCCAGTGACCAGTGGCGGTGGTCTTCGTTTTTTCTGCTACAGACCTGAGACTGTCAAGGAGGGTTCTCCAGAGGCCAGCTGCCCAGGACTCCTCATAGTGGCAGGGCTTCGTGGGTCACCCTCGTAATTCCAACCCTCCAGAGACTGAGACAAGATGGTAGGGGGCTTGAGGTCAGCTTGCTGGCGAGTTCCGGGCTAGCTTGCGCTAGAGACCATCAAAAGCAAGGGACAGGAATGAATCCCAACTAGTCGAATGCTTGCTTAGCAGGAGCAAAGCCCGGGCTCCATCACCACACCACATAAACCTGGCATTGTGCCGCACGCCTTCATCCTGGCACTGGAGATAAGGCCGGCGGACCATGGGTTCAAGGTCACCCTTTGCTGTATGGTGAACTCAAGGCCACCTGAACTACTGGAGACCTTGTCTCAAAATTAAAAAAAAAAAAGGAGGTGACCTTGGGGCCTGGGGTGAACAATTTTGTCCAGAGAGGGTGGACGACCTCCAAGTTCTGGAGACCACCCTGGACAACACCCTTTACGAACACAGATGTGGTCCCTGGAGCGTCCCACCTCACATTAGAGAGTGGCAGAGTTCCCAAGGGTTTTCTCTGCACTAAAACAAATTCTGAGGCTCTAGAGATGGCTCAGGGGTTGACTCTGCCTCGAAAGCAGAAGGTCCTGAGTTTGGATCCCAGGTCTCCCCAAAAAAAAAAA
>JALPQD010000628.1:956995-998118 GCA_023101885.1 Typhlomys cinereus | reverse complement strand
GGAGAGAGCGAGAGAGAGAGAGAGAGAGGAGAGAGAGAGAGAGAGAGAGGAGAGAGAATTGCTTAGCAGTCGACTTTTCTCTTGGAACAGCTTTGCTGTAGTCTAACACAGAGGCCTATGGCAGATGAGAGGAATAATAAAGCTAATGGGAGCTGAGGAGATAGCTCAGTGGATAAAGTGTTTGTGGTATGATGATCTGAGTTCAGATCCCTAGCATCAATACAAAAGGCAAGCATGGTGCCTCTGCAACCCCAGCGTTGGGGGGAGCAGAAACAGGCATATACCCAGTCTACTAGCAGGCCAATAAATCTACCTGAATTGTAAGGTACAGGTTCAGTGACAAACCTGTCTCAAAACAGACAAACAAACAAACAACATGAAATCAAGAGGGCACCTGATTGGAAAAAAGAAAGTTTTCATTGGGAGAAGGTAGAATTTGGAACTGAGTAATATGGGATGACTTAAATTCACTGTATTCATGTATGTAACAGAAAAAATGGAAAAATCCTTTACAAAAATAAGTAAATAATGTAGGAAGTAATAGAAGATTCCCAATGTAAATCTCTTTAATCTCCACTCTACATATATGTGTATATGTGTACAACCTCCACACACAGACACATGCAAATATCATATGAACACACATGAAAAAGAAAAGGAAACAATGCAGTGATTATTAGCACAAAGAACTTTGAGGAATAGTGAAGAAAGCATGTGGGTTCTGTTGTATTTAGCAATCTGTAGTTGAATTTGGCCATTGATCATGACCTTCCAAATACCTGTGTGGGAGTAGAAGTCATCATTAGAGGAAAGTCCAAGCATACATACGTGAAGCAGAGCCCTTGCTTTGAATTATGGAGACCTTGGAGAATATAGCCTGAAAGTTATCCCTACAGAATAGCTCCTAGCTTTCAGTTAGGTGAAGTGGAGGCATACAGACGCTGGAGGTGCACACGTGAGTTTATACCTTTGGTTTCATAGCACATTTTCATATGCAAAGATTGCCAACTTGCTATATTTGCTTAGAATTCAACAGATTCTCCTAGGATTTTTTCCCCTCAAATTTAGATTTTTTTTTATTCCGTAGACATGAATTCACACTCTCATTTCATTGGAAGGAATCTCTAAAGAGAGTCTGCGGCAATCTGGAAGGCTTCTCCCTCGAGCTGTTTCATTAACTCACAGTTCAGGACACCCCTTTCCCTGCTCCAAGGATTCAAACTCTCCACAAAGATGATGGAAAACAGAGCAAGTGAAGTACTGAGCTGAAACCTCTGGTCTGCTGGGCTCTGTCTGGAAAGCAGCAATGGCAGACAGGGGTGCATTTTCTAAAGAGTTATGTGGACGGGAATAGAGCGCTAGAAGATTAGAACTCGTGTGGCTGGTGGTACTTGCTTGTTATTGAAAAGAAAAACAAAGCAACAATAAAGAAAGGCAACCCCTTCGAGTCCTGGTATCAAGCATTAAGAAGAGGCTACATGTCCTTAGAAGATGTTATATCCTGATGTTGTTGACATTGCACTGAATCTGCATGTGTGACCCAAGACAATTCTTTGTTCTATGTAGTCTAAAGAAGCGAGCAGGCTGAACAGCCCTTCTGTAATGTTCATTTATTTTAAGAGCTGTAACATGGAACTATGTTTTAAGAGCTGAGTTTTAATAAAAAGGAAGTTAAGTTGGGCAACTCGACATTAAAAAAACAAAGCATGACATAAATAACAGAGAGAGAGAGAGAGAGATAAAACGAAGTAGAGTTTGCAAAGCAAACTTTTATATTCATTCATGGAAAATTTCAGTGACTTTTGTGGTTTTCTCCCCATTTCTCCCCATTTCCCTATTTCATCCCTCCTTCCTCTGCTGACATTCGTCTTCCGGACAAGCTTCCCCCCTACTCCAGTGTCCCTTCTTGTAAGGGATGTGGGTTCTGGTATGTGCTTTGGAAGCCACTATAGCACAGGCTATTTCAGTAGTGGTAACCCCTGATGCAGAGTCAGCTTTGACCATCCGAGATCACTCTGAGGAGTGGTGGTAACACAGGAGTTCCTCTGCCCTTCATCCTACCTGGTGCTGGACCCAATACTGCACAGGTCTGGGCACTCAGTTGCAGCACATTTGTGATTTTAAGCCTAGGGGGTGCCATTTGTCGGTACTGTGCTCCTAGTTTACTCCTTATGCTGATTCCACCCGTCTTCTATGGTACACTATGGACTGTGCTACTGAGGGACAGGTGAGCTTTGGGTGGCCTATTTCTGATTAAATGTGCATCGATCATAAAGCAAAATTTTAAATCTAGAAAGATTTCTAACACAAAAAAAGCAGACGGTAACATTAACATGGGGTTTCCATTCCAGACCAAGCATTTCCTGGTCCATCTTCCTGCCACTGTCATACTGTCTCAACGATAAGATGAGCCATATGCTCTCCCATATAGGACAAGTTTTCTCTCCCTCCTTATTCTTCAGAGCTGTCTTATTTTTGGCCCTTCCTGATTCCAGCATAATTATAAGTTCATCACATTTTATTAAAAGAAATGCACAGATAGTTACTGGAATGAGAAGGGATAGATAATAACTTATACTTTTATAATGCATATCGAGTGGCACCTGTGGCAGATGTGAGGGTGAACCGTATGTGATATTGTCATTCCATTGATTTCCAGGGTTGATTCAGCTAACCTGGCTGGCTAGACAGGAGACCCACTCATCCCTCACTGATTTGTGGTATCCTTCCTGAAGCTTCCTGTGGAAGGGGACAACTTTCCCCAATAAGAAAAGGACTCTTTTTCTACCAAGGGTATGCAATTAAATATACTCCCTTGCTAGAACCCCCAAACAAGCTCTGAAGGTCAAGTGAGGCCTATGAACATGAACTACATGTGAGGCTGCAGAGACCATTCTGGAAATGTTTTATAACTTTTTCAACAAAGGCCTTGCTTGTCTTTGGATTTTACTGTTAGGTAGCTTATAGTTATCACTACTACTGTGGTACTTTAAATAGTTTTTTTAAGTTAGTTATAACTCTAATGTACTCTACCTAAAATGAATGACAGCTCCATCAGCAAGGGACTTCTGGTAAAGTGCAATAGAGTCTGGAAGGCAATGCATTAATATTATAATAAAGGGGGATAATGGTCGACTTACAGCTTCCCATTCTGCTGCATTATCACAAGGCTATTTCTAAAAAAAAGTAATCAGTGAATCTCAGTTCCACTGGACCAAACTGGGAAGTAAATATGTTCCTTTAGACAAACCCAACACATGAAAGGCTATTAGAATTGTACAAGTAATCCTAGCCCTTCAAGAATAGGTGATCCACTTCTGGACATGACAGGGCTGCTGTACCCACGAGCTCATGGCGGCTGTGTCTACTTCCACGAGACCTCAGCATGATTGCACTAGCTAGCATGACTTCTAGAAGGACCACCACCCTTCCCCGAGGGACTGTTGAGGTTAATGCGGGTTCTGGGAAGGGAAACTGTTTTCCTGAGTGATACGCCCACTGATATATCATTCATGCTCCAGCAAGTGCCCAGACCTGTGCTCATGTAGGCAACTTTAGAAAGCTCAGTGAGCTTCACACATATGCACGGACGTGAAAGTAGAGGGAGGCTTGTTGGAAGGAAGAGGGTGTACAATGGAAGAAGAAGGGATGTGGGGTCAGGTACTATGGGCTGAAAATGACTGAATTTCTTTGTATTCATGTGTGAGGACTGTCTAAGAATAAAATAACAGGGCTGGAGAGTTGGCTCAGGGGTTAAGACTTTGCTTCCCAAGCAGAAGATCCTGAGTTCTGATACCAGGTCCCACATAAAAACACTAGGTAGGAACAGTGGTGGACTGCACTTCTCCAGCTGGTGGGCGGAGCCTGGGAATCCCAGAGCAAAGCAAATAAGGAGGTAGAAGCAGTCCAGGATGATGCCTGAAATCACCCTTGGTCCTCCACAGGGACACACAGTGCCCTCTAACACACACACACACACACACACACACACACACACACAGCACACACACAGAGCAAACACACAATTAAATAACATTTTCAAAAACAGTGTATCTTTGGCAATAAAAAACAGTAAGTGATTTAAACTTGGAACTAAAAAAGCTCATACAATCACTATATTAGAGTTAAATTCAGCTCATTTTATTACAACTTTTTTTTAGATATGAGATGCTTCTTCATTCATTTTTTTATTTTTTATATTACATTTTTTATTATTATTTCAGCTCATACAAACTTAATAGGTACACCAGTTCCCTCCCTCCTTCCTACTCCCCCCCGAACCCCCTCCTCCCCCTCCCCTCACCCCTCCCTCTCCATCCCCCCATGCCTCCCGCCCAATTCCCAGAGTCCTTTCTTGTGCATGCCTGACTCTCCTCTGGGCCCTCCTCTCTGATGACGTACAAGGACCCAGTGGCATTTCCCTGAACCCTTTCCTTTGTTCCCTTTAAGCATAGGAACACTACTGTGGATGTTTACTCCCTTGCCTCCAAGGATCTTGGTGCCTTTAGCAGATGCTAGACTTTGTGAGGTCAATAGTGTGTTGGACATTGCGCCGGGCATGCAATGTCCAATTATGATTGCTTCGGCCCTAACTTGTGTGGAGTATCTTGCAAATCATTGCTCCTGCCCCCTCTTCCGCAAATGTCCCTGAGCTTCAGGATGGGGAGAGATTAGTCTGGCCTAGTTCTAGGTGGTTGATATAGAGTCTCTGAAGTTCTGGATAGTGGTTTGTTGATTTTCTTTTGCAGTTCTGTTGCTCCTGCAATGCCCTTCACTCCATCGTGATGGGCACTGTATGTCACCCCCTGGCCAGAGACGAAAAGATGTTAAACTGGAGTCTTATTATAAGAGCACATTCAGGGTAGACGTAATACTTATACCCAAAAGTGGAATCGCAGGGTCATATGGCATGTGGCAATGGGAGGGGTCAATCACCCATTTGCAAAATGGTTACTTTTTATCTGCCGGAATATATGCCCTCCCCTTCTGGTGAGTTCATACCCCCTTAGTTGTAAATGATCACGAACGAATGTCTGTGAACTTAACCAGGTGTCACATTACTTTCTTGCAGTCCTTGATGGAGGCCTATTTTCTCTACTGTAACATGGTCACGTCTCTCCTTGTTTCTGGTGTGGCCCTCCAACTCCATCCCTCCTGTTCATAATCCTTGCAATTACTGTAGGTAATACATAGATTTACTTATGAGTGTCTCAAGGTGGGCTGGGTGGGTTTGGTACTAGGAGCCACCTATTAGGGAGGACATACGGCGCTTAATTTTCTGGGTCTGGATACTTCACTTAATATAATTGCTTCTAATGACATCCATTTCCCGGCAAATTCCAGTAATTCATCATTTTGATGGCTGAGTAGTACTCCATTGCATAGATGTACCACTGTTTCCTTATCCACTCGTCAACTGTTGGACATTTGGGTTGATTCCATGTCTTTGCTATTATAAACGGTGCTGCTATGAACATGGTCGTGCTTGTGCTATCGAGATGAACCTCTGCTGTATGGGGGTTATACCCAAAAGTGGAATCTCAGGGTCATATGGCATTTCAATCTTTAATTTCTTTAAGAATCTCCAGACGGCTCGCCAGAATGGCTGTATGAGCCTGCATTCCACCAGCATGTAGGAGAGTGCCCCTCTCTCCA
Source organism: Typhlomys cinereus (assembly GCA_023101885.1). Lineage (NCBI taxonomy): Eukaryota > Metazoa > Chordata > Mammalia > Rodentia > Platacanthomyidae > Typhlomys > Typhlomys cinereus. Next base: position 992,463 of record JALPQD010000628.1, on the reverse strand, counting down.
CACCCTCTCCAGCATTTGGTGTTGTTTGTATTGTGGATTTTTGCCATCCTGACCGGGGTGAGATGATATCTCAGGGAAGTTTTGATTTGCATTTCCCTGATAGCTAAAGAAGTGGAGCATTTTTTAAGATATTTGTTAGACATTTTCATTTCAACCCTGGTAAAATTTCTTTGAAGTTCCAGGGCCCATTTTTTAATTGGGCCATTGGTTTCCTTGGTGTTTAGTTTTCTAAGTTCTTTGTGCACTCTGGACAGTAGAGTTCTATCAGATATGTGGTTAGTGAAGATTTTCTCCCATTCTGTGGGTTGCCTTTGAGCTTGTGTTACAATCTCTTTATCTGAACAGAAGCTCTTTAATTTCACAAGATCCCAACTGTTGAGAGTTGGTAGCAGTGACTGTGCCATTGGATGTCTGTTTAGGAAATGTTGGCCTAGCCCAATCAGCTCGAGGGAGTTCCCTATTCTTTCAACTATGGTTTTTATAGTCTGTGGCCTGATATCAAGGTCCTTGATCCATTCGGAATTAAGTCTTGCACATGGTGACAAGTATGGGTCCAGCTTTAATCTTCTGCATGTGGAGATCCAGTTTTGCCAGCACCATTTGTTGAAGATGCTATTCTTTTTTCCATTGGATTCTTTGGGCCCCTTTGTCAAAGACTAAATGGCTGTAATTTTGTGGGCTTATATCTGGGTCTTCAATCCTTATCCATTGATCTGTGTGTCTATTTTGGAGCCATTACCAGGCTGTTTTTATAACTATGGATTTGTAATATAGACTAAGGGTCAGTATGGTAATACCTCTAGCAGTGTTTTTGTTACTCAGGATTGTTTTTGCTATCCTGGGTTTTTTGTGTCTCCATATGAATTTTGAGTTTGTTTGGTCAACTTCTTTGAAGAATGCTATTGGGATTTTAATTGGTATAGCATTGAATTTGTATATTGCCTTTGGTAGGATGGTCATTTTTACAACGTTGATTCTGCCAATCCAGGAACATGGGAGGTCTTTCCACCTTCTGGTGTCTTCTGAAAGTTATTTCTTTAAGGTTTTAAAGTTTGCATTGTAAAGGTGTTTTACCTCCTTGGTTAGGTTTATACCAAGATATTTCATTTTTTTAGGGGCTATAGTAAATGGGATTGTTTCTCTCAAGGCTTTTTCACTTCTTTCATTCTGGGCATATAGGAAGGCCTCTGATTTTTGCACATTTATTTTGTATCCTGCCACCCTGCTGAACTTCTCAATTAGTTCCAGGAGCTTCCTGGTGGAGTTTTTGGGATCACTCAGGTATAAGATCATGTCATCTGCAAATAGGGATAGCTTGACTTCTTCCTTGCCGATTTGAATCCCTCTTATGTCCCTTTCTTGTCTTATGGCTTCACCTAAGACTTCAAGTACAATATTGAATAGAAAGTGGTGAGAGTGGACAGCCTTGTCCTAGTTCCTGATCGAAGTGGGAATGCTTCCAATTGTTCCTCATTGAGCATAATCCTTGCTGTGGGCTTGTTGTATACAGCTTTTATTATATTGATAAAGGTTCCTTCCATTCCTACTGTCTCTAGCGTTTTGATCATAAAAGGCTGTTGGATCTTGTCAAAAGCTTTTTCTGCATCTATCGAGAGTATCATGTGGTCTTGGACTTTGGACTGGTTTACATGATGAATTACATTTATTGATTTGCGTATGTTGAACCAACCTTGTGTGCCGGGGATGAAGCCTACTTGGTCCCCGTGAATAATCTTTTTAATATGCTTTTGAATCCGATTTGCTAAGACTTTGTTGAGAATCTTTGCGTCTGTGTTCATCAGAGAGATTAGCCTATAGTTTTCTTTTTTAAGTGAGTCTTTATTAGGTTTTGGGATTAAAACAATATTAGCTTCATAGAAGGAATTTGGTAGTGTTCCTTCCTTTGCTATTTGATGGAACAGTTTAAGGAGTATTGGTGTTATTAACTCCTTAAATGTCTGGTAGAACTCTGTGCTGAATCCATCTGGTCCAGGAACATTTTTTGGTGGGAAGATTCGAGATTACTTCCTCAATTTCCTTATATGTTATAGGACTATTTAAATAATTCACAACTTCCTGATTCAATTTAGGTAAGTTGTGTTTACTTAGAAATTCATCCATCTCTTGTGTGTTGTCAAACTTCACAGAGTATAAGTTTTGAAATATGATGTTATAATTCTCTGGATTTCTTGGGTATCAGTAGTGATAACTCCATGTTCATTTCTAATTTGTTAATTTGGGTTTTCTCTCTCTTGCTTTTGGTTAGTTTAGCTAGGGGTGTATCAATCTTGTTGATTTTTTCAAAGAACCAGCTTTTTGATTGGTTGATTTTTTCTATCGTTTTCTTAATCTCGATTTCAGATATTTCTCCCCTTATTTTGTTAATCTCCTCTCTTCTACTACTTTTGGGATCAGATTGCTCTAGTTTCTCTAAAGCTTTAAGCTGCATCGTTAAGTTGTTTATTTCTGATGTTTCCATTTTTTTGACGTGGGCATTAAGAGCTATGAACTTACCTCTTAGAACAGCTTTCATTGTGTCCCAGAGATTTTGGTAAGTTGTATTTTCATTATCACTCACTTTCAGGAAATCTTGAATTTCCTTTTTAATTCTTCCTGAATCCAGTTCTCATTCAGCATCATAGTGTTCCAGTTTCCAGGAGTTAGTGTATTTTCTCTTGTTTGTTGTGTTGTGGATGTCCAGCTTTAGGCCGTGGTGGTCTGATAGGGCACAGGTTAGAATTTCAACTTTCGTGTATATGTGTAGATTCATTTTGTGGCCCAATATGTGATCTATTTTGGAGAAAGTTCCGTGTGCTGCTGAGAAAAATGTGTATTCTTTGGTGTGTAGGTGAAAAGTTCGATAGAGATCTGTAAGGTCCATTTCTTTAAGGGTTTGATTAAGTTCCAACGTGTCTCTGTTAAGCTTTTGACCTGTTGATCTATCCCATGTTGAGAGGGCGGTGTTGAAGTCCCCAAGAATTATCGTTTGGGGGTTGATTTCTTGCTTTAGAGACGCTGTAGGGTTTTCTTAATGAATGTGGAGGGGTCCGTATTGGGTGCATATATGTTCAGTATTGTGAAGTCTTCCTGGTGAATTGTACCTGTGACTAAAATGTAGTATCCATCCGTGTCTCTTATAATTTTCTTTGGTTTGAAATCCACTTTGTCTGATAGCATAATGGCTACCCCTGCCTGTTTTCTGCTTCCATTTGCTTGTAGAATTGTTGACCAGCCTTTTATTTTTAGAGCATGCCTATCTTTTGTGGTGAGATGGGTTTCCTGCAGGCAGCAGATTGATGGATTGTGATTTTAATCCAAGTTGTAATCTGTGTCTCTTGATCGGTGCATTAAGTCCATTAACATTTAGTGTTATAATGGAGAACTATTAATTCCAGACATTTATTATGTTTAGTAGCTTTTATAAGTGTATTGCTTCGCTTTTAATGGTGTTATATTTGCCTTCTGTTCTCCTGGATATGCCTGTTTTTTTCTTCAAGCTGAGTATCATTTCTAGCATTTTTTGAAGGCCTGGTTTGGTGGACATGTATCCCTTAAAGTTGTCTTTGTGCTGGAAATTTTTCTTTCTCCCTCGATCATGACAGATAGTGTTTGCAGGGTAAATCAGCCTGGGTTCACATTTTTGCTCATTCAATACTTGAAGTATGTCTCTCCAAGCTCTTCTTGCTTTTAGTGTTTCGACTGAGAAGTCATTTGTTATTTTAATAGGTTTACCTTTAAAAGTGACTTGTTTTTTCTCCCTTAAGCTCTCAGCACCAGTTCTTATCTTGAATGTGGAATGTTTAACTATTATTTGCTGCGGCGTGCTTCTATTTTGGTCGTATCTGTTTGGGGTGCAGAATGCCTCTTGTATATGGATGGGCCTTCTCTTTTTTTAGATGAGGAAAGTTTTCCTTGATGATCGTTTGAAAAATTTCCTCAGTGGTGGTATTTTGAGATTCTTGCTCTGGTATTCCATGAATACACATGTTAGGCTTCTTCAGGGTGTCCCATATCTCTTGGATATTTCTCTCAAGTATCTTTTGGCTTTGACAAACTCTTCCATTGAGCTGGTTAGTACTCCCACTTTATCTTCAAGGTCTGAAATTCTGTTTTCTCGCTTCATTAGTTCTGTTGATAAGACTCTCTGTGGCGTTCTGGGTTGAAGATAACTTGTCTTTTAGCTCAGTTTTAAACTCTGCTTGAGTTTGTTTTAACTGCTCTATGCCACTTTTTGTTTCTTGCACTGTTTTTCTCAACTCCTCCAGATGTCTGTTGTGTTCCTCTTCAAAGCGATTGATTCGATTATGTAATTCCTCCCGGATTTCCTCTTTCATAGTATTGAACATGGTAATGATCATATTTTGAAAGTCGTTATCCTGGGTGAGGCTTTCTTGGCCTTTTTCCGCGGGTTTGTTCTTGTTGGAGTCTAACATTATGGGATTAATTTCTTCAGTGGGAAATTTGTTTACTTGAGTGTTGCTTCTCATGGATTTGCACTTTGACTTTGGCATTGTCATTTTAACTCTTAAGATCTCTCAATTTCACTAAACTGAATTATTTGGCCTGGGGTCCTGGTGGGCGGGGCCCGAACGGGGACTTACCTAGGGCGCGGGGTGAGGCCCAGCTGGACCGTGCGCGCGTCCTGGCTCAGCAGAGTGGGGTGGGGAAGGGAGGATGGGGGCGTCAGCGTGGAGCTATTTAACCCGAGGGAGCTGGGGCAGGGCCCGGGCGCAGGGGGAGGTCCTCCTTGTTCATCAGCCCTGCACGCGTCTCCGGCTGGGTGGTGGGGTAGGAGCTGGGTCCCTTGGGCTGACCTGGGGTTCTGGGGGCGGCGCGGGCGGAGCTTACCTAGGATCGCAGTGAGGCCCAGCTGGACCGCGCGCGCGACCCGGCCAGCGGAGCGGGGTGGGGAAGGGCTCACTTTATTACAACTTTTAATAAAGGAAGTTTTCCACTGAAAATCTTTTTAAAACTAATTATTAAAGTATACCTTTCATAAAGAAAAAATAAACCAGCTAAAGTTTTAGGAAGTAAAAACTGTAGATCAATAGATTGGATTTTCTCCCTGACTTTATTAATCGCTTTTGCATGGCTTTGACTGAAATGCCTACAGAAATAACTTAAGGAAGGAGTGATACATTTGGACTCATGGTTTGAGATGCTCAGTCCATCACAGCAGGGAAGGGGTGGTAACCAAGCTCAGTTCATGGCAGCAGAAGGATGTGTGTGGCAGAGACTGGGCTCGTCAGGGTGACTCAGAAGGCAGAGACTACACCAAGAGAGCTAGGAAGGCTCACCTTCCAGTGATCTGTGTCCACAGCCAGCCCAACTCCTCCAGTCCATGGCCTCTTAAAGTAGCACCACCAGCTAAGAAACAAGCATTTAAAACATTTCAGATTCAAATCATAACAACATCCATGTTTCCAGGTGTGGAACATGTGATTCTTGTGATTTTTGTTCTGCTTCGTAGGCGAGGTCTCCTTTTATTTGTAGGCCTTTGTTAATTGGTTAATTTATTACTACCAATACGTAGAAATCTAAAAAAAAAAATTGTACACTAATGAGCTCTTGACACACATGTATGCTGTACATATTTAAGTCAGGTTAAACACACCTATGTCTTTAGTAATCTCTCTATGATAAAGGCGTTTGGAATCCTTTCATTTGGCTTTTCCAAATATACAGTATATAACTGATATCTGCAGTTGCCCTATATACAATAGCACCCCAAGTCTCACTCCTAGTTCACTGTAACATAGTATACAAGATCAACTTTTCCCATCTCCACGAGGCAAAGCCTCCACTCTTGACTTCTATGAGACGCTTAACTTCCGCAGATCCTGAGATGACATGGTTCCTGTATTTCTGTGCCTGGCTCATTTCATTTAACATACTGATCTCCAGTTCTACTCCAATGTTGGCATGCCACTCTTTATGACTGAACAACATCCAGTGCTATGCTATGTACCACATTTGAAAGACACTGATGCTTGCGTTGTTTACATTCTTGGTCCATGTGACCAGTGCTGACTGAGAGGTTTTCAACACACTGACTTCAGTTCCTTTAAACACAAGCTCAGTAGCAAAAGGGCTGGCTCATCTGATAGCATTGTGCAAGGGTTTACTTTTGACTGCATCCTTATCAAGACCTGCTGCCATCTGCTTTCTTGAGTCCTACAGGAGTAACATGACAGTTCACTGTGACTTTACTTGAACTTCCCTGATGACTAGTTGTTTCAAATGTTCTTTCATATAATTTTTGGCCATTTGTGGGTTGTCGTTTAGGAGATGTCTTTTCTGCAGTACTGGGAGTAGAATCCAGGGCAACCTTTTTGCTGCATTTCCAGTAGAAAAAGTATCTTTTAATCCTGAGAAAAGTCTCCATTCTAACCTTCTACATTCTATTCTTTCGCAAAATGTATGAGTAATACATTAGAATTTTTTGCCATTGAATGTGTTCATTCTACATTCTAATGGATATCATTTTTCATTTTTCTCTTTGAGGATCTCAAATATATTTAAAAGTCTTTATTACAGACTCCCATACTTGAGAGTAATTTCACCTGGGTTGAATCAAAAAGACAAAGCAAGATGACCCAGTTGTGAAATGGAACAAGGTCACAAGCAAGGAAACACTGAAGAAATTGAAATGACCAGCTAAACATAAAACTATTCATTTCAGTTAGTCAGACAAAAGCAAGCACTCGTGTCATATTTGTTGGCATGCCAGACACCTTTCTAATTACCTTTGTGTAATCTTACCTTCATAAATCATCAAAAAGAAACCATTATTTTTGTGGGAAAGAGAACAAAGAAATAGAGAGATTCCACCTTGCTTAAGGTCTTATATGGAAGTACAGAACTTGGATCTGAATGACTGGCTTGCCAATAAGACAGCCATGACCAAGACTAAAATCAAATTCTAAAATTCAATTCATTCATCATCCTGTTCACATTTCATGGTTAGCTTATGTCTTCCTACATTGGGAAGCACAGATGTCAACAGACAGGCCAGTCATTGGGGCAGGGTTACCCCCTAGTCTCCACTCCAAAGTGTGTCCCAAAGTGTGGTCCCATCAAGAAGATATCTGTGGGTGAACCTTTCTCTCCCTTGTTCTTGCTAAACTCACTTACAATTCAAAATCCGAAGAAAGTTCCATTGGCTTAGTTAGGAAAGCTTTGTGAAGAGAATTTAAATGTAACAACAAGATCCATAATTCCTTTTTTAAAAATCCTGGAATTTCAAGTTATAGTAGAAATATATCAGAGCAAAAATGTTTACAGTCCTCTTATAAATGCAAATTAGTGCAGAGAGAAATTTCAGAACCATGCAGTATGTTCATGCACATGGTAAGTAAAAGTAAAAAGATGTTCAGACTCAATAGCCCTATAGATCTAGGCCCAGTTCTTGGGAAATTCTCACATAGGCTAGGTAACTAGAAATACTCATAGGAGGATAGTCTCAAGAGGGAAAAATTAGAAACTACATAAAAGTCCCGACTTCTTTAATGTGTAGTATAAATGCATAAAATACATTCTTAAAACTAAACCCTTAAAGTAATAAACAGCCCCAGCCCACCAGGTCCCAGCTTGGGTGGGCCACTAAGCCAAGTCCCAGGTCCCAAGTGAAGAATTCTGCAATCAACATCAGACCCTCTGCCTCTCCAGCCCACCAGGGACCTACGCACATGGTCCACAGAAGACATACTGCTACTCAGAATTCAATAGAGTCCAAAGGAAACTCAAACAAAACTCTAAGGGACAAAGGCCATACATCTGGAGTCCTCTATAATCATCGTATCACATGGAGAGATTCTTCACATCCAGCCCAAAGATAAGTAAACCTCCTTTTTCTCACCTACTGATCCTTTCTAGTATCAATTGCTGTAGATCAACTTCTCCATACAGCCACCCCAAAAACATATACAACTCCAGGGAGTACACCACTCACTCTCACATATCACCAAGATACTAAATAGTAAAAGTGCACTACCATACTAATATTCACCCCTTGTCTACTTAACCTGACTTAACTGATGTACTAACAGCCTAATAGCCTCATCTAGCAAATTACAATAACAATAAACAAACATACCCAATCCAAGGCAAGCGCTAGTAATAACTGCCAAGTGTAATAATACCAACTAAATCAATTCAGTGAAAAACACACAGAAACTGAAAGGTCCTACGAAACAAACAATGATGGCCAAGTCAAAGTGTAGATCAACGAGAAACAAAACCCAAGAAGACCAATCTCCCACCGAAAGAATTAACCCCATAATGATGGATTCTGACCAGAACAAATTCACAGAAAATAGCCAAGAAAGCCAGACCCAACATAACGACTTTCAGAGTATGATCATTACCATGATTAATACTATGAAAGAGGAAATCCGAGAAGAGTTAAACAACAGCATCAACCAAGTTTAAGAAACAAAAATAGGCATAGAGCAGTGAAAACAGTCTCAGGCAGAGTTTAAAGTTGAACTAAAAGACAAGGTATCTTCAACCCCAAACTCAACAGAGAGTCTTATCAGCAGAACAAATGAAGCAGAAAATAGAATTTCAGATCTTGAAGACAAAGTGGGAGAATTAACCAGTTCAATGGAAGAGATTGTTAAAGCCAAAAAGATACTGGAGAGGAACATTCAAGAGATATGGGACACCCTGAAGAAGCCTAACATGCGCATTCATGGAATACCAGAGCAAGAATCCCAAAATACCACACCTGAGGAAATATTTCAAATCATCATAAATGAAAACTTCCCACAACTAAAGAATGAGAGGCCCATCCAAATACAAGAGGCATTTCTCACTCCAAACAGATATGACCAAAATAGAAAATTGCCACGGCAAATAATAGTCAAAACACTCCACATTCAAGACAAAGAAAAGGTGCTGAAAGTTTCAAGGGAGAAAAACAAGTCACTTTTAAAGGTAAACCTATTAGAATAACAAATGACTACTCAATGGAAACAGTAAAAGCAAGAAGAGCTTGGAGAGACATACTTCAAGTATTAAATGAGCAAAAATGCCAAACCAGACTGATATACCCGGCAAACTATCTGTCATGATTGAGGGAGAAAGAAAAGTTTCCAGCACAAAGACAACTTGAAGGGATACATGTCTATCAAACCAGGCCTTCAAAAAATCCTAGAAATGATACTCAAGCTTGAAGAAAAGAACAAGCATATCCAGGAGGACAGAAGAGAAGTATAATACCACCAAAACATAAATATCAAACAATACGCTTACAAAATCCACTAAACATAAAAAGTATCCAGAATTAAAAATAATTTCTCCATTATAACATTAAATGTTAGTGGAATTAACTCACTGATCAAGAGACACAGATTACAAACTTGGATTAAAAACCACAATCCAACAATCTGCTGCCTTCAGGAAACTCATCTCACCACAAAAGATAGGCACATCTTAAAAATGAAAGGCTGGTCCAAAATCTTGCAAGCTAATGGAACCAGGAAACAGGCAGGGGTAGCAATTATGCTTTCGGACAAAGTGGACTTCAAACCAAAGAAAATCATAAGTGACACAGATGGATACTACATTTTAGTCACAGGTACAATTCACCAAGAAGACTTCATAATACTGAACATTTATGCACCCAGTACGGGCCCCTCCACATTCATTAAGAAAACCCTACAGCGTCTAAAGCAAGAAATCAACCCCCAAATGATAATTCTTGGGGACTTCAACACCGCCCTTTCAACATGGGATAGATCAACAGGTCTTAACAGCTTAACAGAGACACTTAATCAAACCCTTAAAGAAATGGACCTTACAGATCTCTATCGAACTTTTCATCCATGCGCCAAAGAATACACATTTTTCTGAGCAGCACACGGAACTTTCTCCAAAATAGATCATATATTGAGCCACAAAACAAATCTTCACATATACAGGAAAGTTGAAATTCTAACCTGTGCCCTATCAGACCACCACGGCCTAAAGCTGGACATCCATTACACAACAAACAAGAGAAAATACACTAACTCCTGGAAACTTAACAATATGATGCTGAATGAGAACTGGATTCAGGAAGAAATTAAAGAGGAAATTCAAGATTTCCTGAAAGCAAACAATAATGAAAATACAACTTACCAAAATCTCTAGGACACAATGAAAGCTGTCCTAAGAGGTAAGTCCATAGCTCTTAATGCCTACATCAAAAAAATGGAAACATCAGAAATAAATAACTTAACAATACAGCTAAAAGCTTTAGACACACTAGAGCAATCTGATCCCAAAAGTAGTAGAAGAGAGGAGATTAGCAAAATAAGGGGAGAAATATCTGAAATCGAGGAAAACGATAGAGAAAATCAACCAGTCAAAAAGCTGGTTCTTTGAAAAAATCAATAAGATTGATACACCCCTGGCTAAATTAACCAAAGCAAGAGAGAGAAAACCCAAATTAACAAAATTAGAAATGAACATGGAGTTATCACTACTGATACCCAAGAAATCCAGAGAATTATAACATCATATTTCAAAAACTTATATTCTGTGAAGTTTGACAACACAAAAGAGATGGATGAATTCCTAAGTAAACACAACCTACCTAAATTGAATCAGGAAGTTGTGAATTATTTAAATAGTCCTATAACATATGAGGAAAATGAAGAAGTAATCTCAAATCTTCCCACCAAAAAATGTCCTGGACCAGATGAATTCAGCACAGAGTTCTACCAGACATTTAAGGAGTTAATAACACCAATACTCCTTAAATTATTCCATCAAATAGCAAAGGAAGGAACACAACCAAATTCCTTCTATGAAGCTAATATTGGTTTTAATCCCAAAATCTAATAAAGATTCACTTAAAAAAGAAAACCATAGGCCAATCTCTCTGATGAACACAGATGCAAAGATTCTCAACAAAGTCTTAGCAAATCGGATTCAAAAACATATCAAAAAGATCATTCACATGGACCAAGTAGGCTTCATCCCCGGCACACAAGGTTGGTTCAACATACGCAAATCAATAAATGTAATTCATCATGTAAACCAGTCCAAAGTCCAAGACCACATGATACTCTTGATAGATGCAGAAAAAGCTTTTGACAAGATCCAACAGCCTTTTATGATCAAAACGCTAGAGACAGTAGGAATGGAAGGAACCTTTATCAATATAATAAAAGCTGTATACAACAAGCCCACAGCAAGAATTATGCTCAATGGGGAACAATTGGAAGCATTCCCACTTCGATCAGGAACTAGACAAGGCTGTCCACTCTCACCACTTCTCTTCAGTATTGTACTTAAAGTCTTAGCTGAAGCCATAAGACAAGAAAGGGACATAAGAGGGATTCAAATCAGCAAGGAAGAAGTCAAGCTATCCCTATTTGCAGATAACATGATCTTATACCTGAGTGATCCCAAAAACTCCACCAGGAAGCTCCTGGAACTAATTGAGAAGTTCAGCAGGGTGGCAGGATACAAAATAAATGTACAAAAATCAGTGGCCTTCTTATATGCCCAGAATGAAAGAAGTGAAAAAGCCCTGAGAGAAACAATCCCATTTACTATAGCCTCTAAAAAAATGAAATATCTTGGTATAAACCTAACAAGGAGGTAAAAGACCTTTACAATGAGAACTTTAAAATCCTAAAGAAAGAAATTACAGAAGACACCAGAAGGTGGAAAGACATCCATGTTCCTGGATTGGCAGAATCAACATCATAAAAATGACCATCCTACCAAAGGCAATTACAAATTCAATGCTATACCCAGTAAAATCCCAAAGCAATTCTTTTTTTTTTTTTGAGACTTTAACATTTTTTATTATCTCCGCTCATACAAACTTAATAGGTACATCGGTTCCCTCCCTCCCTCCTCCTCCCCCCACCCCTCTGATCATCCTCCCCTCACCCCTCCCTCCCCACCTCCCAGTGCCTCCCCTTCCCCAATCCCCAGAGAATCCTTTAATGTGCATGCCTGGCTGTCCTCTGGGTCCTCCTCTCCGATAACATACAAAGACCCAGCGGCATTTCCCTGAACCCTTTCCTGTGTTCCCCTTAAGCATAGGAACACTATTTTAGCTGTCAATCCATTGCCTCCAAGGATCTTGGTCAAAAGCAATTCTTCAAAGAAGTTGACCAAACAATCTCAAAATTCATTTGGAGGCACAAAAGACCCAGGATAGCAAAGACAATTCTGAGTAACAAAAACACTGCTGGAGGTATCACCATACCAAACCTTAGTCTATGCTACAAATCCATAGTTATAAAAACAGCCTGGTACTGGCTCCAAAATAGACACACAGATCAATGGTTAAGGGTTGAAGACCCAGATATAAGCCCACAAAATTACAGCCATTTAATCTTTGACAAAAGGGCCAAAAAATCCAATGGAAAAAGAACAGTATCTTCAACAAATGGTGCTAGCAAAACTGGATCTCCACAGGCAGAAGATTAAAACTGGACCCGTACTTGTCACCATGCACAAGACTTAATTCCAAATGGATCAAGGACCTTGATAAAAGGTCAGAGACTATAAAAACCATAGTTGAAAGGGTGAGGAACTCCTTTGAGCTGATTGGACTAGGCCAACAGTTCCTAAACAGACATCCAATGGCACAGTTACTGCTACCAACTCTCAACAGTTGGGATCTTGTGAAATTAAAGAGCTTCTGTTCAGATAAAGAGATTGTAACACGAGCTCAAGGCAACCCACAGAATGGGAGAAAATCTTCACTAACCACATATCTGATAGAACTCTACTGTCCAGAGTGCACAAAGAACTTAGAAAACTAAACACCAAGGAAACCAATGGCCCAATTAAAAAATGGGCCCTGGAACTTAAAAGAAACTTTACCAGGGATGAAATTAAAATGTCTAACAAATATCTTAAAAAATGCTCCACTTCTTTAGCCATCAGGGAAATGCAAATCAAAACTTCCCTGAGATATCATCTCACCCCCTTCAGGATGGCAAAAATCCACAATACTAACAACACCAAATGCTGCAGAAGATGTGGAGAGAGGGGAACTCTCTTACATTGCTGGTGGGAATGCAGGCTCATACAGCCACTCTAGTGAGCCGTCTGGAGATTCTTAAAGAATAACCCCCCATACAGCAGAGGTTCACCTGGATAACACAAGCACGACCATGTTCATAGCAGCACTGTTTACAATAGCAAAGTCATGGAATCAACCTAAATGTCCAACAGTTGACGAGTGGATAAGGAAAATGTGGTACATCTATACAATGGAATACTACTCAGCCATCAAAAATGATGAATTACTGGAATTTGCCGGGAAATGGATGTTATTAGAAACAATTGTATTAAGTGAAGTATCCCAGACCCAGAAAATTAAGCACTGTATGTACACCCTAATAGGTGGCTCCTATACCAAACCCACCCAACCTACCTAGAGACACTCAAAGATAAATCTCTGTAATACCTACAGTAATTGCAAGGATTATGAACAGGAGGGATGAGGTAGGAGGGCCACATCAGAAACAAGGAGAGAGGAGACCATGTTACAGAAGAGAAAATAGGCCTCCATCAAGGACTGCAAGTAAGTAATGAGACATCTGGTTAAGTTCACAAACTTTCGTTCCTGATCATTTACAACTGAGGGGGTATGATCTCACCAGAAGGGAAGGGCATATAGTCTGGCAGATAAAAAGTAACCATTTTGCAAATGGGTGATTGATCCCTCCCTCACTGTGGTTTCCTACTTTTATTACATCTACCTTTGAATATACTCTTATAACAAGACTCTAGTTTAACAGCTTTTTGTCTCTGGCCAGGGGGTGAAATACAATACCCATCAGGATGGAGTGAAGGGCATTGCAGGAGCAGCAAAACTGCAAAAGAAAATCAACAGGGAGGGAGGGGACTGGTCTACCTATTAAGTTTGTATGAGCGGAAATAATAAAAAATGTATTAAAAAAAAAGAAAGAAAAATCAACAAACCATAATCCAGAACTTCAGAGACTCTATATCAACCACCTCGAACTAGGCCAGCCTAATCTCTCGCCATCCTGAAGCTCAGGGAAATTTATGGAAGAGGGGGCAGTAAGATTGTAAGAGCACAAGGATGGAGGAGCAATGATATGCAAGATACTCCACACAAGTTAGGGCCGAAGCAATCACAATTGGATGTTGCATGCCCTGTGCAACGTCCAACATACTATTGACCCCCACAAAGTCTAGCATTTGCTAAAGGCACCAAGATCCTTGGAGGCAAGGGATTGACAGCCACAGTAGTGTTCCTATGCTCAAGGGGAACAAGGAAAGGGTTCAGGGAAATGCCATTGGGTCCTAGTACGTCATCAGAGAGGAGGGTCCGGAGGAGAGACTGGCATGCACATTAAAGGGGGGGGAGGCATTGGAGGATGGGGAGGGAGAGGTGAGGGAAGGGAGAGCAGGGGGGTCGGGGGTAGGAGGAGGGAGGGAGGGAACCAGTGTACCTATTAAGTTTTTATGAGCAGAAATAATAATAAAAAATGTTTAAAAAAAGTAATAAACAGAAACATAAATTAACAAAAAAAAATAAAGTTAGAGAAGCTATTTGTGGCTTAAAAAAAGCATTGTATATGTATTTAACCACACAAAGCAATACTATATATCATTCATGATTTTATATGGTTACATAAAAAAATGCAGATAACAGACAAAGAAGAGTTATATTATCAGAGAGAGAGAGAGAGAGAGAGAGAAGCAACAGAGGCAAGCAGGAAAGAACATCTTTGCTTCTCTGTAACTGGTCAGATGTCTGAGAATAAGTGAATATTGAGTGCCGAGCCCCAAGCAGGGCATGTGAATTACTCCCCACTACCAAGGCAAAGGATGCATCTAGGAAGAGAGGGCAGAAAAAGCTTAAGAGCCAGGAAATGGAAGTGGTGCTGGGAAACACTATTTTCTGAATGTATCATAGTTGTTCAACCCATAAACTCACAATTGCTGTGGCTACTTGCAAAAGCCCTGAATAAGATCAAACCAGTCAAAAGTCTGGCAGGAAACCAGGGAAGGATGCATAAGGAGCCCTCTCCAGCTGAGGCACTACTGACACTTGATTGACAGAGGTAAGGGTAGACATTTTTCTTAGTGGATGTTCCTACTGTTAGATTACCCATGCTCCCATGGATGGCTTTACACCTATACACATTCAGACAGCACTAAATGGAGTCATGGATTAATAATAATAGTAATAATAATAATATTAACAATAGCAATAAATTTAAAGAGAAGAAATATTGGTATGACGGAGACATGACGAAGGTCGATTGGAGTGGAGAGTGAGTGGAATCAAGATTGACTTTATGTATGTATGAAATTATCAAAGAATAATAAAAATATCATTTAAATTTAAAAATATATTAGGATTGAGGGTGTGATCTCAGTTTTCAGGTGCTTGCTTACCATTCATGAGTTCTTAGGTTGTCTCTAGTATACTTAGAAGAGAAATAGAAGTGAGAGAACTCAGGGAAGATGGAAGAATTGAAGAAGGCAGTTATCTGTCCCAAGCCAGCTCTGGGAAAGCTTAGATTGCAGACTGTCAAATTTCAGCAGTTTCAAAGGCATAATCTTGACAGTGATTTTGAAAGTTGGCATTTCTACATGTTCTGTACATTTCGAAGTCTTTCTTTTGTTTTTGATGGAAGACAAACCTGCATCATCGAGGTTTTATGGGATTGGACACATAACACATAAGAATGTGGAGTCAACAACAACAAAAAAAGGCAAGGAATGGAGTATAAAGGGCTGGAGTTTTCGCGTACTTTTGAAATTAACATAATGCAAATTACAGTGTTAAAACTTCAGGATAGTAAATTTAATCTCCATGGTAACCATAAGGAAAATAGGTGGAGAGTGTACACAAGAAAGAAATGCAAAGAAAATGGAAATAATCTGCAACAAAAATGAGCTAAATGCAAAAAGTGACAGTCATGGGACTTGAGACACGAAAGCGCCCAGGTGTGGAAGAACAATCAAAACAAAGCCACCCAGCACTGTCTAAGAGTAAGTCACGGTATATCCAAAAGCACAAGCAGATTGTAAAGCAACCTAAAGTAGAACTCAGCCATCTCTGGGACTCCTCCTAAACAAAGCCACTAATTCCTTGTGGTGGTTTGAATGTGAGTTGTCCCCCACAGAATTGTGGGTTTGAAGACTGATCCCCAGTTGTTTGGGAAGGTAAAGGTGTCTTTAAGAGGAAGAGCATTGGTGGAAGAAGTACATCACTGTGGACAGCCCTGAGCTTTCTCCACCTAGCCCACTTCCTTGCTCTCTCTTGCTCTCTCCTGCTGAAGGCTGCTGGGACCTGTATTGGCCTCCTGTTCTGGCCACTGGCTGCCATGCCTTCTGCTAAGTGTGTCTCACCATAATGAGCTGCAACCCCAGAACCTTTTCTTTTCTACAGGTGCTTGAGTTAGAGTGCTTCCTCATAGCAATAGAAAAGTAACCCTAACATGCCTAGATGTCTATACTAACACATTTCTTGCAGACTGAGTTGCAGTAACTTAGATGGAGAAGCAAACAGCAAGCCTATCAGAAGATGAATGGATAATGAACATAAAACACACATGCATGGGCTGGGGAGATGGCTCACGGGTTAAGACTTTGCATTGCAATCAGAAGGTCCTAAGTTCAGATCCCAGGTCCCATGTAAAAAAAAAAAAACACCAGGCAGAAATGATGGTGGCCTGCACTTTCAGTCCTGGTGGAGGAGCCTGGGAAATCCCAGAGTGAAGCAAGAAGGAGGGAGAAGCAATCCAGAATGATTCCTGAAGTCACCTTGGTCCTCCACAGGGATACATAGTGCCTTAAGATACACACAGACATACACAACACACACACATACACACACACACATGCAAAAATAATAATAAGACACACATGTGATGGAATATTATTTAGCTTTGAATATGGATGAAAGTGGAGACTACTATGTTAAGCAAAACATCCCAGATACTGAGAGTTAATAATTTTTGTTCTACTGGGGTTGTTGCTAAAAGAGTAGATTTTAGGTATTTCTATCCCACAAAACAGGAGGCTGTGGATATAATAATTTGCTTGACTAGAGTCACCATTTCATCTTCTGTGTGTATCAAAACATGCCATGTCATGAGCCAGGAGAGTTATTAGCATTAAGGTGTCATTGCTCTCCAAAGATCTTCAGAATCTGTGTAATTGCTGTGAAAATCCCAATGACATTTTATACAGAAATAGAAAGTTTCAGAATCAAATCCTTCAACTTCCAAGCCACCTGAAACATCTGGGAAAAGAACAGGGGCGGGGAGATGGCCCCGTGGGAAGGATGCTTGCTCCAAAAGCAGCCGTGTCTGAATTTAACCCCTAAGCACACATGTAAAGAGACGGCTGTTGATAAGAATGTGGATTTCGCAGCCACCGTAAAGAACACTAGGAGATTACCAAATGCCCTGCATACAAGTCCAAAACAGTTGAAAACAAGACCTTGGGAAAACGCTTGAATGGCCACACTCGCAGCAGCATTATTCACAGTAGCTAATTTGTACAGGGAACCTTAGAGTTCATGAGGAAGCAGAGTTAAAATCTGGTTAAATCTTACTCAGTCTTAAGAGAAGACAATTTGGATGTTCCCATGGTGTGGCATTGGGAGGATAGTTCAGGGACCTAAACTCAGGACCTTTTGCTTTCAAGGCAAAGACTTTTACTCTTAAGCCATCTCTCCAACCCTTTCTGAAGGAATTTTAACATTTTGTTTTAGATTTCACATTCAGACACGTTTACTTTTTGTTCAAGCTCATTTATATGAATAGGTAATGCCAACAGAACTTTATTTTGCAAGTAGAGCAGACAAAAAATCAGCATGGGGGCTGGAGAGGTGGCTCAGGGGTTAAGCCTCTGCCTTGTAGGCAGAAGGTCCTGAGTTCGGATCCTAGACCCCACGTATAGATGCCGGGTGGAAGCGGGGGCAGCTTGCGTTTCTGGCCCTGGTAGGGCGGAGCCTGTGAATCCCAGGGCAGAGTAGACAAGGAGGAGGTAGAGACGAGTCGGTCCATGGTGATTTCTGAATTCGTCCGTGGTTCTACATACACACACATACATGCACACACACACACACATACACACACAATTAAATAAATAATAAAAAAATTTTAAAAAAAATCAGCATGTTCAATGATTAAAGATATAATAAAGTATAATAAAAATAATGTGTCGTAGGGGGTGGGGGAGATGGAAGTCAGAGGAAGGAAATGCAGCTTATTAAACTATTAAGCAATATGGAATCACTGAGAAGGTAGGAACAAAATCCCACTTTTCCTTTAAGATAAGATTGGAGATGGCCTGGGTTGTGTGGCATGTAGCACACATTCATATTCCTCTCTGTATCTCCTATAGTTTCCTATGCCTCACCATATAGACTAATGAAAGTAACTGCACAACATCTGTACACTGTGATTGCAAAGGCCATTTTCCACAATGCCCTTCCTAGTTTTCTGCACCTCCACATATGCATTAATGAAACAAACTTGCACAACACATGCCCTTGATAGCAAAGGCCATTTCTCCACAGAGATTCAAACTTGCAACCCAAAAAAAGATGGCAGCAAAACTTCCCCCATTCTGAGATCTAGAAGAACATCTGTTGTCCCATGAATGTGAGATGTCACTCTTTCAGTCCCCAAAAGCCTTTTCTTAGGACACCTCATTCCCCATCTGCTAGCTAGTAAATTCACACTTACCTGATCCATTATTTTATTGTTTTGATTGACACATACTTGTGCCTATTTGGTTACAGCATACATTGGGTGATTGATATGCAGGATAATTAGCCTTGAATCAC
Organism: Typhlomys cinereus; assembly: GCA_023101885.1. Taxonomy (NCBI): domain Eukaryota; kingdom Metazoa; phylum Chordata; class Mammalia; order Rodentia; family Platacanthomyidae; genus Typhlomys; species Typhlomys cinereus. Next base: position 973,664 of record JALPQD010000628.1, on the reverse strand, counting down.
CTGAAACATTTACCATTTCTTTTTGACATGTATATCCACATTCCTTCCTGTAACAAGGTTGAGGAATGCAGTGAATTGGTGCTAATTCTGTGCACTCTGGTATGCTACAGAACACCTGTGCGCATTCTGTGGTCAGTAATAACCTTGTCCTGGGGGTGGACCTTGTCCTGGGGGTGGACCTTGCCCTCCTTTCTCCCTAGTCCTGGGAATCCTTGCTGCTCTCCATTCCTATGAGAAGAACTTTATTGACATTGCACTTCTGAGCGAGTTCCAGCAAACTTTCACTGTTTGACTTGTTCTCTTCGAGTTTGCTGCACCCATGCATATGGTCTCAAATGGTATCACTGAGTCCTGTCTTATGGTTAGGTAGTACTTTGCTGTGTTTAAATGCCATTTTTACCCAACCCATGTTTTCAATGTGTGCAAAAACTAACAGTCAATATAAAAAATGAAAACTTTTATGGATTCTGGATCTTGAGAATCTAGGTGTTTGATTCATTTTCATCATTATTCTGTAATTTTTAGAATTGTTATTCCCCCAAAAAAGAAATATAATGAGAGAGTGGAAAGCTGCATTCCTCCTTTTACAAATGGTAGTTATGACCCTTAAGACAGATCAAACAACCTACTCAAAGTCATGAAACAAATTACTAATGTGAAAGTAGACATTATTCCAGACCCTACGCTATGCCCACTAGCAACATCAAGTAAAAATGACTTGGTTTTGCCTTTCCTCTGAAGAGTTTAAAATCAAATAATCTCTGTAAAGTGATGCGCTTTCATAAAGACAACTTCCTTTCTGGAGTTACAGACTTTGCTTTACAAGAAAAAGGACCACCCTTTCCCAACCTGCCCCGGAGGCACTTAGTCCAGCCAGGACTCCCACAGCGACCTAAGTAAGCTCCCCCCCCCCCAGAACGCCAGGCAGCCCACAGGACCCAGCTCCTCCCACCAGCCAGCCAGAGCAGGAGCTGCTCCAGGCCAAATAATTCAGTTCAATGAAAAACACACAGAAATTGAAAGAAGGTCTTAAGAGTTAAAACGACAATGCGCAAGTCAAAGTGCAAATCCATGAGAAACAACACCCAAGAAAACAAATCTCCCACTAAAGAATTAATCCCATAATGATAGATTCCAACCAGAACAAACCCACGGAAAATAGTCAAGAAAGCCTGACCCAGGACAGTGGCTTTCAAAATATGGTCATTACCATCCATGTTCAATACTATAAAAGAGGATATCTGGGAGGAATTAAATAACCACATCAATCACTTTGAAGAGGAACACAACAGACACATGGAAGAGTTGAGAAAAACAGTTCAAGAAACAAAAACAAGCATAGAGCAGTTAAAACAGACTCAAGCAGAGTTTAAAACTGAGCTAAAAGACAAGTTATCTTCAACCCAGAACTCCCCAGAGAGTCTTATCAGAAAGCAGAAAACAGAATTTCAGACCTTGAAGATAAAGTGAGAGTATTAACCAGCTCAATGGAAGAGGTCATTAAAGCCAAAAAGATACTCGAGAGAAATATTCAAGAGTGATGGGAAACCCTGAGGAAGCCTAACATGCATATTCATGGAATACCAGAGCAAGAATCCCAAAATACCACACCTGAGGAAATTTTTCAAACTATCATCAAGGAAAACTTTCCTCATCTAAAAAAAGAGAGGCCCATCCAAATATAAGAAGCATTCCACACCCCAAACAGATATGACCAAAATAGAAACTCGTCACAGCAAATAATAGTTTAAAAACTTCACATTCAAGATAAAGAAATGGAGCTTCAAAGGAAAAAAAAGTCACTTTTAAAGGTAAACCTATTAAAATAACAAATGACTTTATAATGGATACAGTACAAGCAAGTAGATCTTGGAGAGACATACTTCAAGTATTGAATGAGCAAAAATATCAACCCAGGCTGATATACCCGCAAAACTATCCATCATGATCAAGGGAGAAAGAAAATTTTTCTAGCACAAAGACAACTTGAAGGTATACATGTCCACCAAACCAGGCCTTCAAAAAATGCTAGAAATGATACTCAAGCATGAAGAAAAAAACAGGCATATCCAGGAGAACAGAAGGCAAATATAACACCATTAAGAGCGAAGCGATATACTTATAAAAGCTACTAAACATAATAAATGTCGGGAATTAACAATAGTTTCTCCATTATAACACTAAATGTTAATGGACTTAATTCACCGATCAAGAGACACAGATTACAAACTTGGATTAAAAATCACAATCCATCAATCTGCTGCCTGCAGGAAACCCATCTCACCACAAAAGATAGGCACGCTCTAAAAATAAAAGGCTGGTCAACAATTCTACAAGCAAATAGGCACGCTCTAAAAATAAAAGGCTGGTCAACAATTCTACAAGCAAATGGAAGCAGAAAACAGGCAGGGGTAGCCATTATGCTATCAGACAAAGTGGATTTCAAACCAAAAAAAATTATAAGAGACACGGATGGATAATACATTTTAGTCACAGGTACAATTCACCATGAAGATTTCACAATACTGAACATATATGCACCCAATACGGGCCCCTCCACATTCATTAAGAAAACCCTACAGCGTCTAAAGCAAGAAATCAACCCCCAAACGATAATTCTTGGGGACTTCAACACCGCCCTCTCTACATGGGATAAATCAACAGGTCAAAAGCTTAACAGAGACATTTTGGAACTTAATCAAACCCTGAAAGAAATGGACCTCACAGATCTCTATCGAACTTTTCACCCACGCACCAAAGAATACACATTTTTCTCAGCAGCACACGGAACTTTCTCCAAAATAGATCACATATTGGGCCACAAAATGAATCTACACATATACAAGAAAGTTGAAATTCTAACCTGTGCCCTATCAGACCACCACGGCCTAAAGCTGGACATCCACAACACATCAAACAAGAGAAAATACACTAACTCCTGGAAACTTAACGCTATGATGCTGAATGAGAACTGGATTCAGGAAGAAATTAAAAAGGAAATTCAAGATTTCCTGAAAGTGAATGATAACGAAAATACAACTTACCAAAATCTCTGGGACACAATGAAAGCTGTTCTAAGAGGTAAGTTCATAGCTCTTAATGCCCACGTCAAAAAAATGGAAACATCAGAAATAAACAACTTAACAATGCAGCTTAAAGCTTTAGAGAAACTAGAGCAATCTGATCCCAAAAGCAGTAGAAGAGAAGAGATTAGCAAAATAAGGGGAGAAATATCTGAAATCGAGATTAAGAAAACGATAGAAAAAATCAACCAATCAAAAAGCTGGTTCTTTGAAAAAATCAACAAGATTGATACACCCCTAGCTAAACTAACCAAAAGCAAGAGAGAGAAAACCCAAATTAACAAAATTAGAAATGAACATGGAGTTATCACTACTGATACCCAAGAAATCCAGAGAATTATAACATCATATTTCAAAAACTTATACTCTGTGAAGTTTGACAACACAAAAGAGATGGATGAATTTCTAAGTAAACACAACTTACCTAAATTGAATCAGGAAGTTGTGAATTATTTAAATAGTCCTATAACATATAAGGAAATTGAGGAAGTAATCTCGAATCTTCCCACCAAAAAATGTCCTGGACCAGATGGATTCAGCACAGAGTTCTACCAGACATTTAAGGAGTTAATAACACCAATACTCCTTAAACTGTTCCATCAAATAGCAAAGGAAGGAACACTACCAAATTCCTTCTATGAAGCTAATATCGTTTTAATCCCAAAACCTAATAAAGATTCACTTAAAAAAGAAAACTATAGGCCGATCTCCCTGATGAACACAGACGCAAAGATTCTCAACAAAGTCTTAGCAAATCGGATTCAAAAACATATTAAAAAGATCATTCATGGGGACCAAGTAGGCTTCATCCCCGACACACAAGGTTGGTTCAACATACGCAAATCAATAAATGTAATTCATCATGTAAACCAGTCCAAAGTCCAAGACCACATGATACTCTCAATAGATGCAGAAAAAGCTTTTGACAAGATCCAACAGCCTTTTATGATCAAAACGCTAGAGACAGTAGGAATAGAAGGAACCTTTATCAATATAATAAAAGCTGTATACAACAAGCCCACAGCAAGGATTATGCTCAATGGGGAAAAACTTGAAGCATTCCCACTTCGATCAGGAACTAGACAAGGCTGTCCACTCTCACCACTTCTATTCAATATTGTACTTGAAGTCTTAGCTGAAGCCATAAGACAAGAAAGGGACATAAAAGGGATTCAAATTGGCAAGGAAGAAGTCAAGTTATCTCTATTTGCAGATGACATGATCTTATATCTGAGTGATCCCAAAAACTCCACCAGAAAGCTCCTGGAACTAACACAGAAGTTAAGCAGAGTGGCAGGATACAAAATAAGTGCACAAAAATCAGTGGCCTTCCTATATGCCCAGAATGAAAAAAGTGAAAAAGCCGAGAGAAACAATCCCATTTACTATAGCCCCTAAAAAAATGAAATACCTTGGTGTAAACCTAACCAAGGAAGTAAGAGACTTTTATAATGCAAACTTTAAAACCCTAAAGAAAGAAATTGCAGAAGACACCAGAAGGTGGAAAGACCTCCCATGTTCCTGGATTGGCAGAATCAACATCATAAAAATGACCATCCTACCAAAGGCAATATACAGTTTCAATGCTATACCAATTAAAATCCCAAAGTACTTCTTTAAAAAAGTTGACCAAACAATCTTAAAATTCATATGGAGGCACAAAAGACCCAGGATAGCAAAAACAATCCTGAGTAACAAAAACACTGCTGGAGGTATCACCACACAAAACCTTAGTCTATACTACAAATCCATAGTTGTAAAAACAGCCTGGTATTGGCTCCAAAATAGACACACAGATCAATGGATAAGGGTTGAAGACCCAGATATAAACCCACACAACTACAGACATTTGATCTTTGACAAAGGGGCCCAAAAATCCAATGGAAAAAGAACAGCATCTTCAACAAATAGTGCTGGCAAAACTGGATCTCCACATGCAGAAGATTAAAACTGTACCCATACTTGTCACCACGTAAAAGAATTAATTTCAAATGGATCAAGGACCTCAATATAAGGCCAGAGACTATAAAAACCATAGTTGAAAGGGTAGGGAATTTCCTCGAGCTGATTGGGCTAGGACAACAGTTCCTAAACAGACATCTAATGGCACAGTCACTGCTTCCAACTCTCAACAGTTGGGATCTTGTGAAATTAAAGAGCTTCTGTTCAGATAAAGAGATTGTAACATGAGCTCAAAGGCAACCCACAGAATGGGAGAAAATCTTCACTAACAACATATCTGATAGAGCTATATTATCCAGAATGTACAAAGAACTTAGAAAACTAACACCAAGGAAACAAATGGCCCAATTAAAAAATGAGCCCTGGAACTTAAAAGAAACTTTACCAGGGATGAAATTAAAAATCTAATAAATATCTTAAAAAATGCTCCACTTCCTTAGCCATCAGGGAAATGCAAATCAAAACTTCCCTGAGATATCATCTCACCCCGGTCAGGATGGCAAAAATCCACAATACAAACAACACCAAGTGCTGGAGAGGATGTGGAGAGAGGGGAACTCTCCTACATTGCTGGTGGGAATGCAGGCTCATACAACCACTCTGGCAAGCCGTCTGGAGATTCTTAAAGAAGTTAAAGATTGAAATGCCATAGGATCCTGCTATACCACTTTTGGGAATTACCCTCCATACAGCAAAAATTCACCTGGATAGCACAAGCACGACCATGTTCATAGCAGCACTGTTTACAATAGCAAAGTCATGAAATCCGCCCAAATGTCCAACAGTTGACGAGTGGATAAGGAAATGTGGTACATTTATACAATGGAATACTACTCAGCCATCAAAATGATGAATTAATGCAATTTGCTGGGAAATGGATGCAATTAGAAACAATTATATTGAGTGAAGTATCCCAGACACAGAAAATTATGTGCCATATGTACTCCCTAATAGGTGGATCCTACTACCTACTACCTAGAGACAGTCAAAGACAAATCTGTAATTCCTATAGTAATTGTAAAGATTATAAACAGGAGGGATGGGGAAGGAGGGCCCCACCAGAAACAAGGAGAGAGGGGACCATGTTACAGCAGAGAAAATAGGCCACCATCAAGGACTGCAAGTAAGTAATGAGACATCTGGTTAAGTTCACAGACTTTCCTTCCTGATCATTTGCAACTGATGGGGTGTGATCTCACCAGAAGGGGTGGGCATATAGGCTACCTGATAGAAAGTAACCATTTTGCAGACCGGTGATTGACCCCTCTCTCTCCATGGTCTCCTACTTTTATTTCATCTACCTTTGAATATACTCTTATAACAAAACTCTAATTTAACAGGTTTTTATCTCTGGCCAGGAGGTGAATTCCAATACCCATCAGGATGGAGCCAAGGGCATTGCAGGAGCAGCAAAACTGAAAAAAAAAATCAACAAACTATAATTCAGAACATCAGAGACTCTATATCAACCACCTGGAACTGGGCCAGCCTAATCTCTCCCCATCCTGAAGCTCAGGGAAATTTGCAGAAGAGGGGGCAGTAAGATTGTAAGAGCACAAGGATGGGAGGAGTCATGATATGCAAGATACTCCACACAAGTTAGGGCCCAAGCAATCATAATAGGACTTTGCATGACCTGAGCTATGTCCAACACATTATTGACCCCACAAAGTCTAGCATGGACTAAAGGCACTAGGATCCTTGGAGTCTAGGGACTGACAGTCACAGTAGTATTCCTAAGCTTAAGGGGAACACAGGAAAAGGTTCTGGGAAATACCCCTGGGTTCTTGCACCTCATCGGAGAGGAGAACCCAGAGGAGAGTTTGGCATGCACATTAAAGGATGCTCTGGGGATTGAGGGGGGTACTGGGGGGGAAGCACTGGAGGATGGGGATGGAGGGGGGAGGGGAGGGGGAACAGAGGGGTTGGGGGAGGTGGAGGGAGAGAGGGGACTGGTGTACCTGTTAAGTTTGTATGAGTGGAAAAAAAAAAAGGACCATTTTCAAATCTCTAGATTCTAGGTAAAAATGCCAGGCAGAAATGGTGGTGGCCTGCACTTCCAGCTTTAGAACGTGGAGCTTAGAAAACCCAAGAGCAAGGTAGTAAGTGGTAGAGCAATCCAGGATGATTCCCAAAGTTACCTTTGAGCAGTCAAAAGCACACACAATTATGTGTCCTCTGTTACACACAGACACACATACATATACACACAAAGATAGCTGCTTTATCAGAGACTCGTCCATAAAAGTGGCACAATAAACATGTTAAATTGCACTGAACTAAACCAAATCCACTTGAACTGAACTGAATTGTTGCTAATGAAGATGGATGGTACCCAGATTATCAAACATCATGGAAAATATTCCACCCTTCCCCATATCTGGTAGAAACCGGGCATCAACAAGTCCAGGTAACTGTGGCCTTTCCAGCAGTCCTTGGTAAAGCAGACGTCTATGTGAAGACATAGAAGAAAAAAATAGGGCAGGCAGAAGGTCCTGAGTTGGGATCACAGGTCCTACGTAAAAAACGCCAGGTGGAAATGGCAGCAGCCTGCACTTCCAGCTCTGGTGGGCAGAGCCTGGGAAATCCCAGAGCTAAATGAAAGGGAGGTAGAAGTAATCAAGAATGATCCCTGATGTTGCCCTTGGTTCTCGACAGGGTCATACAGTGCTCTGATCACATACACACACACACACACACACACACACACACACACACACACACACACACACATGCAAAATAAATAAATAAAGTTAGAAAATAAAAAGAACTAGGAAAAATATATGACCCCAGGGCTGAGGAGGCCGCAGGACTGGCATGGAAGTGCATACCTGCAAGCTGAGCCTCCTGAGGGCAGAGGCTGGACAATCAGAGGTTCCAGGTCAGCCTCAGTTGCACAGCAAGTCTGAGGCCAGACTCATAACATGAAACCTCCTTAACCCTCCCCCCTCCATTACAGACCTAGGTCCTTTTGTCACTTGAGAGCTTATCTTCCCTCCTCTCCCAAGAAACTCTCTACATCCAGGAGGGAACCTCTCAAAGCATTTGCTATCACAGAGTCTTTCCTTCCATTCCAAATATTAAATCATGGAACCATTTTCCTTCTAGAAAAAAGGCCTTCTAGGTAAGACTCGAATATGTGTTGTGAAGGCTTGTTGCTGTCTGAATCTCCCTGGCTTTCTGGGTAACCCTTCTCTCCCCATGGATATATTTCCTTTAACGTTTCAGATTTCCAGGTGACAAGTGCACTGAAGAGGCCCATTTCCCACAGCAGCGTGTCAGAAACGATAAGCATTCTTTGGTTACACATGACTATACTTGGACTTTTAAACACTGGGCTCTCTAGTCTATTACATGCTTACAAACGTTCGCCTTTCAGTCACCAAGGGGAGGGGGCGATGTACAAATCAATTGTGCTAAGGAATTTTTTCCCCTTTGAATTTGCTAGAGAAACCTGTCTTGCCTCTGTCCTTTCCCTTTCACAACGCGTAGTCTGTTTTAATTTCTCCTAGCAGAACCAGACAACTGGATTGCCGGGCTCAAGTGGTTGGAGGCGCAATGCTTTGGGCTCAGATCAATCACAGCCCTACAAATGAGGACAAACTACAGAACTCCTGCTAAAGGGGCAAAGCTAGTGGTCTCGCCTATTAATAATGCAGCTCTTAGCCCAGGGAGCTCACAATAGTCTTTAAATTAAGAAATTAGTTACATTTCCTGGATGGCTCGAATTCTCATTAACACAGCTGGCATCCCATACTCTCTCGACATCTTGTGATCATTCATAAAACGTCATCTCCTCGAAATCTCTCCTTTCCCACTAATTTTTCACCTTTATAAAATTCTTTTATTATTATTACTATTTTATTGAATGGCATCTGCCCAGCTCTTTCTGTGAAAGGCAGAGCGAGGAGAAAAAAGGTCCCTGGTCCGCTGAGCACGTCCTAGCGGTCCAGCTGGCACAATTAGAGAAATAGCTGATCGGTTCCAGTATTGATTCTGCTAACATGTTTGTTCACGGTTGCTTCTTGTCTAATTAGGTTTTTTTTTTTTTTTTCCTGCTTTCTTAGTCTAAAAGCATACCTTCTCAGACAGGATTCTTTTCAGACATTAGTGAGTGAAGCTGTTTCTGATTACTTTCTGGATTTTTTTTTGGGGGGGGGGGAGGAGAATGCAATAGTTTGCCTATTCATTTATTCATTAGCTAGAAGATGGCCTGAAAGCAAGACTTTTCTCTGAATTCCTTATTGAATTTCAAATCTGGATTTTACACGCTTCTCTTTCTAAGTGGCTGTATCCATAGCATTGGTACGATTGCCCTGGAAGCTGTTGTCATTAGAAAGTGATGCTGTACTAGGGCCGTCTCCACAAATTGGGGGTGGGGGGGGGCAGGAACCATGCCCTGCTGCCTATCTCCCTTGACTGAGGCTCCTGGGAAGTGCTTCTTCTCCCTTCTGTTGCAAAAGAATATATAACCCCATGTTATTTCCATCCCCAAGAATGCAGTTATGCAAGCAGTGAGAATTTTTGCTTGTTTGTTTGTTTAACTCATTCCTAACAAAAATCACAGGCTGGCAAAAGACGGAGCATGTGGCACTGATTTCTAGGCAAGAAAGCTGGCCATGGGGGTCCTAACAAAGCCTCCACAAAAACGCTGCTCTGTTAAAGAGCGAGTGCATACGAACTGCAGTCTTTGGCTCTGTCAAAGTGGGTAGAATAAGGCCTTAAAATGCGGCAGCAGATGTTAGCATGGAATGCGTGCGGGCACAGGGCACTGGTGGCCCAGTTCACCGATAAAGTTGACCTTGGCTCTAATAAAGGGATTCCATTGAAATTGGCAACTGTCACCCAGCTCGGGGATGCTAGTATGCTGTCAACATTTTAATCACTCCCATGTAGGCAAAGAGGAAACCTTCCTCTTTTTGTAGATACTGCCGTGTATTTCAGTGCCTCATGCGAAGCAAGAGCATTTGTTTACCTACTGTTTAATATGACAACCCCTCCCAGAAGCGTCCAGTATTCTGATAGAATTTCTACTCTCAGTGAAAGAGGACAGATAGGCCCCCACTATGGTTATCTGGTGTTTTCTCTGCTGATTGCTGATCTGGATGGTCCTGTGGCTATAAACCTTGGAAACCGTGGAGGATGAGCCAATTTCCCTTCTTCAACAAAAGAGCATCTTGCCGCACACAGTATGCCATTAACTTTACTAGTTCACTTTAGCACCATATCGAGGCATTGGGGCACCTTGATGCAAATGAGAGAAAATTAATTTTCACATTTTTATTGCATCGGCAGTGGAAAACCCACGGATGGCATAGCTGTTGTAATATAAAAAAAATGACAGAACAATTCTGGATTTTGTTTCCTTTGGGGAAAAAACATGGACAATTAGAAAGCTTTAACTCTTGACTACTTTGTCCTCAGAATTCACACCATAGACTGATATTTGAAAAGAAAAAAAAATTGCAAGTGTTTACATGTAAAAAAAATAGAATAGATGCAAAAAAATGAATTAATCAACTCAGCAACAGATAATTGAAGGTTAAAAAAAGTCTTGAATAGTAGTAGATAGTAATGTAAGGCAGAATGAACCAATTGTGACTGAAGAGCTAAATCTGTCCCAATGCCTGTTTTTGTAAATACAGTTTTATTAGAACACAGACATATAGCTCCTTATATGCCATCTATGGCTGATTTTACACTACAACATACCAGAGTAGCTTAAAACATTTATCATTGGGCTCTTTACTGTGGTTAAAGCATAATATATTATTTATCTTCACTTTTAGCAGTAATTTTTTGATTCCCAAAGCCACTCTTTTTTAATAATATTTTTTAAAAATTTTCCTAGTGTTACAAGCGTATTGAGTACCTATGCCTGCCTTCCTCCTTTCTCCTCCTTCCCATTCCCATTCCCTTTCCCTTCCCTTCATCCATCTATCCCACTGCCTCCCACCCTCCTTCCTGTCCACTTCTATGAACTCAGGGTTCTGTCTGGCTTGTCTACTCATGTGAGGGTTCAGGCCTCTGTGACATATGAAGTGTGGCCCCTCCTCAGGCCACCCCACTAATAGGGGTATTTCCTTTCATTCGTCCAGCCCTTGTCCCCAAGGTTTCCACTGCATGTAATCATCTCTCTTGAGATCCTTGCTAGTCTATGGGGGCATGTTGGTATGTCAGTCTTTATGTAGGTCTGGTAACCAAGTCTTACTGCAGTGAGTTCCTGGATGTAGCAGAACCTACCTTGAATGGAGTGTCTTGTCCAACAATGGATCTTCCCATCTTTAGGCTGTTTCAGTCTTACCACTGACTCTTCCACAAGGTTCCCTGAGCCTTAGGACTGGGAAAGATTTTGTTGGCGTGATTCTGGGTCAGCATTGCAGGGTTGTCAGTACTCGGTATTCTGGCTGGCCATTTGAACCATAATTTTTTGAGTGCAGAAATAGGTCTGACAAGATGGCTCAGTAGGTGAAGATGTTTGCCACACACACCTGAGCCCACATAGTAGAAGAGAACCAAATCTACATAGTTATCCTCTGATCTCCACATTTACCATATCACTCACACACACCCACACACACACACACACACACACATGCTCACACACACGTGCACGAACACACACAAATAAATGAATGATTTTAGAAATAGTACATGATGTAAATTCTATTCTTCCTTTTTATTTTGCTCTTATTAGTTCAACAAATGGCCAAAAGAAAATAACATTACCAGGTTGTTTCCAAAAAGGAATCACAAAGAAAAATGAGCATCTCTGAAGAAATGAGTGTGCTGGTCTGTTAGATATTCTGACAATACTGTATCCACGGGGGCTTTTGTCTCCACGTTGGATCATTTGTGTGTGTATATGTGTACATGTGCAAGCTCATGGGCATGTATATGTGACATGGCATGCACCTGGAAGTTTTAGGCCAGTTGAAGAATAGTCCATCCCCCTGTCCTAACTTGTTTGAGAAAACGTCTCTTGCTTGACTTGCATTCATGAATCTAGCTGGCCCAGGAGTTTCTAGCATTTCTCCTGTCCCAACCTTCCATCTTCCCATGGAGTGTCAAGGTTACAGATGTATGCTACCACATCTGTAGGAGCAACAAGGTTACATGTGTATGCTACCACATCTGTAGGAGTGTCAAGGTTACAGATGCATGCTACTACATCTGTAGGAGCGACCATGGTTGCAGATGCATGCTACCACATTTGTAGCAGTGCCCATGGTTGTAGATGTATGCTACCACATCTGTAGGAGTGTCAAGGTTACAGATGCATGCTACTACATCTGTAGGAGCGACCATGGTTGCAGATGTATGCTACCACATCTGGCTTCCCATGAGTCCGGTGGATGTGAAAACGGGTCCTCGTGTTTTCATTGTAAGCACTTAATCCACTGACCTCATCCCCAGTCTTGAGTTTGTTTATTTTTTGCCACTATTCTTTCATCGAGAATTTCATTACATCTCAGGCTGGACTCAAGCTTCCTATATAGCTGAGGTTGACCTTGAACTCCTAGTTCTCCTGCCTCCACCCCCAAATGCCATAGTGGATTTTATGTAGCTTTGGAAATCGAATGCAGGACGTAAACCATGTTAGACAAACTCTCCACCAACTGAGCTACTACTGCATTTTTTTTCATGGTTTAGCTTCTTTGGAGTTGTCTAAATTTACTGATTTCTCTGCCTAATATTTCTTGGCTTTAGGTCACTCCCTGGGTTGTTTCTTACAAGCTCATTGTCTCTACTTGTTTATGCTGCTTGTGTTACATCTTGTTCTTCGAAGGATGTTGTCATCTCTCAGCTCAGTACATGTCTTTCTCTTGCCTTCATTCCTTCTTGAAGCATTTTATCATGCCAAGCTCCCCCCCCCCGCCTTTCCACTAACAAACATGGTCAGGAGAGACAAAGGAAGCTCCATTGGCTGGGGCATGCTGACAGACAGGGTACAGGCTTCACATCTTCTTTTCTCCAGCACTGATTTCCTTACAAGAGCAAGGTACACTCATGACATCTGTTCAACCCCAGGCAGCAGGAGTGGGAAGGCCACCGTGGGGTGCTTTTCCAGAGGGCACGGTGTGTCTGGGGGTCCCTGAGAGTGAGGTTTGTACCTAGTGATGCTAAAGCATTTAATGAAATTCCCACCCACCCACACCAAAAGCCTTTGTGTCAACCATGTGTGTTCTCTGCTCTGCCTGCTCCCAGTCTGACATATCCCTTCACTAGGTAGAACCATACACATATTCCACATGCTCCAAAGAAATGTACAGAGGTGGGTAAGGCTAAGAGAGTAGGTTTACAGTCCACAAGTGTATGCCCAATGCTGGGAAGAGGCATCTGATCTCAGTCGCAGGTTTACGTAATAAGTGGCTACATTCTACATCCAAGAACACTCACATGTCTGCCCTATCTGTTTCAAGCAGGTTTCTAAGCCCTTCCTGGTAACTAAAAGTCCCCACATGATCTAACTCCTGGGTCTGCCTTCTGATCTCTGGGCGCCAGAACCTCCTCACTCGCTCTCTTTGGGGTTGTCACCCCAAGCTTAGCACTTCTTGACTCTTCAGTGCCACTGCCCCCATGGCTTCTGCTAGCTTTTTACTCATGCCACCCACAATCCATATGCAGTCAGCCCCTTGCTTCACTGTTCCTGACGCCCACTCGTATTGCTGCCCAGCTGGCTGGAAATCCACGGGTGGTCTCTTTGGCCCATCCCCACCAGTTTCCAGATGGCTAGACAGCAATCTAATAAAGGTAGAGCCAGGGCAGGCCACGGTGCTCTGTGCTTACAGACGAGAGGAAAGCTACAGAGCGATTCTCATTAGACGACCAGATGACAGTCCTCTCCCTTGACATATGGGTTGGGAATTGGGCTGGCTGTCACCCCACTTAGTTTCTAAATTGCTAAAGGGCAAAAGAGCAATTCCTCAGACCAGGTAAAACCTCACGACGGTTGGCGTGATGGTTTCCTCCTATGACGCAGCCAGTACAAAGTTATGGGTGGATCCGAGACATTGGGAGGCAAAGACACAAGGCAATGGTTTGGGTTATTTGTCTAGAATCATAATCACCGAATGCAGTAATGGCCCTGGGAGGAATTGTCCCATGTGCTCAGAAGCAGCTCTTTTTGACAATATGTTCAATAAGAACATAGACAGTTACAAACAGAATGAAGATGTCCATGCACAAGGATAACTTAACTATTTTTCTTTTAAAAAGCATGTGGGGTGTGTGTGTGTGTGTGTGTGTGTGTGTGTGTGTGTGTGTGTGTGTGTGAACACATACATGCACGTGCACAAACATACCATAACATACATATGGAAGTTAGAGGACGACTCTGGAGAATCTCTCCTTCCTTCTACCATTTGGGTTCTGAGAATCAGACTTGGGTCACATGCCTCAAGTGGCAAGCTCCACTGAGCCATCTTGCCAGCCTCAAATACTTCTTTTTAATCTAACTAAGTGACATTTTTTTCTTGTAATACTTAAGAAACACTAAATACACACAGGAAGACGTATTTATCCATCTCTGGGTTTTTTTTAATATTTTTTAAATTTATTATTATTATTTATTCGACTGTGTGCATACGCATGTGTATGTGCGCACGCGCGCGCGCGCGCGTGTGTGTGTGTGTGTGTGTGTGTGTGTGTGTGTGTGTGTGTGTGTGTAGAACCACGGACGAATTCGTGAACCACCATGAACGCCTCCACCTCCTTCTGCTCCGGAATTCACAGGCTCTGCCCTACCAGGACCAGAAGCGCAGGCCGCCCCCGCTTCCACCGGCGTCTATACGTGGGATCTGGGATCTGAACTCAGGACCTTCCGCCTGCAAGGCGGAGGCTTAACCCCTGAGCCACCTCTCCAGCCCCATCTCTGGGTTTTATGGTAACGATTTTGTTCTTTTTCAGCATTAAAAATAAGGGGCTGAATTTCTAGAAACTGCTTCAACTGTCCTAATTTCTGAACAAGCTTAAATGCAATAAACAAATTAGCTCTTGGCTGTGATCTCATGTATTTATTTTTCAGCTGAAAAAAAATAATTTTCATATCTGCTGGGCTTCCCCAGCTTCTGCAGATGTGACAATTATTGTTCCTTTCCTTTCTTTTGCTGTCCTTACATCCTCCCGACTGCTCCACATGCCCTTTTTACCAACTTGTTAATCACGGTAGGAGAGATGAGGACACAACGATAAGCCAAACTTGTCCCATCACCCTCCCTCCATCTGCCTGCCCATGCCAAGTCTGCTCTGAACCTCCCCAGTTCTCCTTCATTCCAGATCATGCACTTCCGCTGAACCTGCCTCCACACCCTGCTTCACCACGTACCTCCCATCTCTTGCTAGCAACCTAACAGGCCCTCTCACGAACCCTGAATCTTTCTTGAGTGCCTTGAGAAAACCCCAGCATTGACTTTCAGTCTGTGGCTCGCACGGAACAGATGGAGAGACACATTGCTAAGAACATGCATGATCCTGTTGTCCACGGTGACTCCAGCAGCAACTTCTCCAAAGAACACAGTTCGAGTTGTCAATGGAATCTTCAATACAGTGCCAAACACAGACTTTCCCCAGCAAGGAAGTGGGAAACGAGGAGAGAGGAAGTAACCCCCATGTGCACACATAAGGGTCTTTCATAAGGAAAAGAAAAAACTTCATAATCACTGGAAATTTTCAAATTTTTCAAAAATAAATAACTCTGGGAAGAGTGGGAAGACTGCTCAGGGGCTAAAGCACTGGCCATGTAAACCTAAGGATCCGAGTTTGAGTCCCCAGCACCCACATAAATGACAAGTAAGCACAGCAACCTGCCTGTAATCCTAGCCCCAGAAAGATGGATTGTTCTGTCTCCTCCTGGCTTTGCTCTGGAGTTCCCCAGACTCCACCTTCCAGGTCTAGCAGAGTGGACACCACTATTTCTGCCTTGTGTTTTTTTTTTAACATTTTTTATTATTACCGCTCATACAAACTTAATAGGTAGACCAGTTCCCTCTCTCCTCTCCTCCCCCCCGAATCCCCTGCTCCCCCTCTCCTCCCTCCCCATCCCCCAGTGCCTCCCCCCCAATTCCCAGAGAGTCCTTTATTGTGTATGCCTAACTCTCCTCTGGGTCCTCCTCTCCGATGACGTACAAGGACCCAGTGGCATTTCCCTGAACCCTTTCTCGTGTTCCCCTTAAGCATAGGAACACTACTGTGGCTGTCAATCCCTTGCCTCCAAGGATCTTGGTGCCTTTAGCTGATGCTAGACTTTGTGAGGTCAATAGTGTGTTGGACATTGCGCAGGGCATGCAAAGTCCTATTATGATTGCTTCGGCCCTAACTAGTGTGGAGAATCTTGCAAATCATTGCTCCTCCATCCTTTTGCTCTTACAATCTTACCACCTTTCTATGTCTTGATAGGGGAGGATTTTGCTTTCTTGTTTGGAGTCAAGTCTTCCAGTCACTTACTCTCTGCACTTTGATCATTTTCAATGTGAGGGTGTAAATTTCTCATATTTAAGTCTATATCTGTGATACTTCTTATAGAAACTACAGCAAACTAACATGGAATCCCTAAACATTGCCATTAATTAATTTTGTGTTGTGGGGGAACAAGTTATTAAATATGCCAGGCTGGTCTGAAATGA